>JACVVK020000176.1:597500-640000 GCA_018292915.2 Batillaria attramentaria | reverse complement strand
CAGTCATGTGCGTATATATACACATGAACATAACAGACAGAAACAAATTTTACACACACACACACACACACACACACACACACACACACACACACACACACACACACACATTCTGAAGCTTGTGATACAGCTGTGATACACTGCATTACTACAAGAGCTTCAAAATAGTGCAGAAAGTATTTTTCACAGGCAGACTAGCTAATATCAGAAGTACTTAAGAGAGACAGCTTCTGTAAAATAAATATGTAAATAACAAAATAGTAGGGGTCTATCAGGCTTTCCTGGGCAACATTTCACTGGCACAGCACTAAACAGCAGTGAGCCTAAAAGTAAACAATTTTCTGGAGTTGCTCACAAACAAGAAGACTAAACTGGTGCTTACTTGCTTCAGGACGCTGACTGTCAATCACATCGACGGGGACTGGTTGTCCTGCCAGCAGTTTTCTCAGATCGCCTTCGACTTTCCCCTCCATTGCTCCGTGAATATTGCACCCCTCTCAAATCAACAAAGAAAAAACTAACAATGAAGCTTGTCCATATTTTTTTAAAACACTTTGCACAGATTTTCGTAGCATGTAGGTTTCTCACAAGATAAAACACAACGTAAACCGTCAGGTAAGTTCAGGGTAAACAACCAAAATGGAGAAATTTCTATTTCATGTTCTCTGTTTATGCTCAGCTGATCTGGACCACTATCTTAATTGTTTACATTCTGACATTCTGATGAAGGCAGCACGTTTGCTGAAATATTTTTTTTTTTTTATTTTTTATGATTCACTTTCTTGTTAAGCTGCATAACTATAAGCTCTGCTGTGTGTATTACCAGGTACTGATCTTGGGCTGTTCTTTACATCATTGGTGCAGGGTGTCCATTTTTGACCCATGAAAAGCTATCTTCAATCGTCAATCATAGGTTGAGCTGTCAATCTTGACCTTGATTCAATCTGTGCTGTGCACATGACTAAGAGTTAAAAAAGAGTCTTAAACAAATGTGTGTGTGTGGGGGGTGGGGGGGGGGGGGGTAACTATTTTCAGGTATCATAGCATACGCCACTTTGGCTACCACATGGTTAAACTCTGACCAGCAATGCTCTAGCAATCATCTACTCAACTTAGTTAATCTAGAGGAGCGGAAGGCAGGTGATTAGGAGAGGTAGGGCCTAGTGAAGCTCATATACTGCGACCCTAACTCGTACATTTTTGCCATCTCTGTGACAGAAAGTTTTCTGATGCACAATCTTTGTACCTGCCCGCCCCCCCCCCTCCCCCCCCCCCCCAAAAAAAAAACAAAAAAAACAGGCATGCCTTGAACGTGAAATAACCCATGAAACTGAAACTAGTCAGTGTGAGCTAGTGTAGCTACAGACGAAACCGAAACCAAGTACGTAAAAGTTTTCCGCTGACGGAAAACCAGCTTGTCACTTCAGAAATAACTTCTTGAAGTCCGTATGCACGGATCTGCCGATCCGTTCATTTCGACTGCTGCATCTTACTAAGTGTTACTAACCTTCTTGCCAACCAACAAGCCGCGTACCTCGAGACCTATGACTCCCGGAAGTAGTTTTGAAGGGATCCTGCAGTATTTGGAAACAAATACCTTACTAAGTTGTGCCAGCAAAAAACCTTATTAATTGGTTGCAGACTTGATCTTGGTGTAAGTGCTCTGAAAAGAAATGTCTGTTTGAAAAGTAGATGTAAATACCTATTTTACAAACTAGTATCTAACTGATACTAGATGAGTAATGCAGACTCCTTAATAGTGACCTTGACCCTCTTTGTGCATCAGAATGCCCAGACGCTGTGCACAAAATTTTCTTTCTTTCTTGTCGCTGGTGAGTATTTTCGACAGATTTAAAGTGTACTGTTTGTGCACAATCGCCTGAACAGTTCGTTGCTCGTATATGCAGCTTCCTGTTTAATTTTGTGGCAGCTAATCTTGGTTTTGCTAGTGTGTTGATCCAAGGCACGCTGGATTGTAAACGAAAGCCAATGACAGCGTGTGTGTGTGTGTGTGTGTGTGTGTGTGTGCTGTACACCACCTGCTGTTGCACTTCACTGTCTTCAGCGATACTTGCATGTGGTCAGCACGAAATACGGATGTCTGTTTCCTCCTCCATCAGATGCATACATATGTGTGTCGGTGATCTTTCCATCTACAATTCCCTTTTTAGGGATTAACTAATTCTGTCCCAGAGCCCCAGGCAGCGCGCTGCACTCACTGCCAGGCCTGCAGGGTGGGTGGGTGTTTGGGGGTTTAACGTCCTTTTCCACCACATACAGGTGATATCAACGACGGGGCAATGATGAAAAAGCCAGCACAAATATTTGGCCTCAGCTGGGATACGAACTCATGACCCGAGCATTGGAAGTCCAACGCTCGACCATTCGGCCAAAGTCACCTCAGAAAAAGCTCTACAGTTCCTACATTTATCAAACTATGCCCATGACGTTCAGATATGTTTCAGAAAAATGATTTTTCTTTACTGTACTTTTAATTTGATGTTGAGTGTATGTGTGCTTTGTTTGTTGTAGCAGTTATTTTTTGAAAAAAAAAAAAAAAATAATAATTTTCGCACACACACAGCACAAAACACATTTGCATTCAAAACAAACCGTACAGGAAAAAAACGAAGAAAAATGTACTTACGTTCCTGGCAGCAAATGTTTCAAGCCAGTATAGTCCGTGAAAAAACCCACAAACATTTTTAAAAGAACAGAACAGCAGTCTCATCACACTCAGCACACTTCTGTCAAAAGCTGCTTTAAAACTTCCAAATGACAAAGAAAAATTTCAAACGGCGTTCCACATGGTCAGCGGAAGTGTAAACAGGCTCAACCTTCC
Source organism: Batillaria attramentaria (assembly GCA_018292915.2). Taxonomy (NCBI): domain Eukaryota; kingdom Metazoa; phylum Mollusca; class Gastropoda; family Batillariidae; genus Batillaria; species Batillaria attramentaria. The sequence goes on along the minus strand of JACVVK020000176.1, from coordinate 637,158 downwards.
CAGCAAAGGCTAGCACTAGTAGCAGACTAGTGAGAATACAACAGTTTAACGATAACACAGACCGAATGAGGAGAAACGGTTTATCGGTAGCCAGGCACCAGGCACAGTCCCGCCGGTACCGACATGTCGGTACCCAAGACAGAATCAGTTACTAAAGCAGTTAATATCTATTTCTTTTTCTTCTCTTATTTATGTGGCATACTTTGGACTGTTTCAGCACATGTTGTGAATGTGGTGCAAGATGGAAGATGACAAGGCTGCATGGACAACACAGGTACGCCAGGCCATCCAGAGTGGGAACTTGGAAGGTCTGAAGGAGCTGACCAAGACAGGTCAGAACCTGGACACTATGATCGATGATGATGGGAACACAGCCTTGTCTCTCGCCACATATCTGGGTCATGAAGAGATGGTCGGTTTCCTGCTGCAGACACATGGGTCCAGTCTCAGCCGGGAAGACATCTTGTCATCGTGCCTCACCGCACTTTACACTCTGGCAAGCACGCGCAACACGCAGTATCTACACATTCTGGTCACAGTGATGACCAGCCGCAGCCGTACGCAGCTGCCTTATGTCGTCGTCTTGCAGGCAGCTTTTAAGATCTTGCGCACCCCTCCCAAAGACCTGCTAGTGCTTTTCTGTGAGACGGCGCTGCGCTTGATGCCAGACCTGTGTCGCGACATCTCTCTCAACATGGTGCTGTATGAGGAGACGGAGTGCTACTGGCAGCTGCTGAGTCACGGCATCAGCCTCAACGACATCTGGCCCGTGAACTGTGAGGAGAACCCTTATTCCAAGTATGACACGGCGCACAACCTGTTTGACATTTACTTCACCCATGGCTGCCTCTTCACCCTCCACACAAGCAGCCGGAACAAAATCACCAAGATGACCATCCAGGCAGCCAACGGCGAGGCCTCACCGGCCGTGCTGTACGTCATCCAGAACTTTCCCACGGACCTGTATGACGATGTGTTCAAGTTCCTCACTCTGGCCGGGTTCAAGATGAGCCCTGCGGCAGTGCAGCGCATGGCCAACATGACGATCAACACAGCCGGGCATCTGATCCGCTGGTACAAAGATTTCTACTGCCGCCCCCAAAGCCTGAAGCATCTCTGCCGCTTGACGGTTCGACAGAACCTGCGGACAAACGTGGTACACGCCGTGCAGCAGATTCTTCTGCCGGAGGATTTAAAGCGGTACCTACTGATCACGGATCTCAGCAGCTACTAGGGCGGCAGTTGTGCGTGCATTGTCTTTTCCGAGGAAGACAATTTGGTGTCAGTAAGTACAGATGGTGAACATTCTCCTTACTTCCACTGAACTGGGCTGGTTGCTGTGTCCTCCAAGGACAGATGAACCTGGTGGTTTGCCATACTTTTTGAAATTATTTGCTTCGTGAGTGCACTGAGTTTTGCTGATGTTTTCTTTAGACACATGACCTTGTTGGTATACCATACTTTAGAAACTGTGTGTGCACTCACAAAATTGGGCTGGAATGTGTGTCCTCTTCGGACAGATGACCTCATTGGTAATGGTATGCCATACTCACGAAATTGTGTTTGTGTATAGAACTGAGTTGGGATGATCTGGCCTCTTGACACAAATGACTTTGTTGGTCTGCCATACTTTTGGAATAGTGTATACATTAAAATCTTGAAGGCGGTAAGTATAACTGCACAGGATGTGCCATTTTGAATTTGACCCTGGTCTTGCTGAATTCATTTATCTTATTCTGAAAAAGCCATAGAGGTAGCCCAGGATATATTGCAGGCTCAGCACTTACTATGCTCCCTGTGGAGCATAGGCCATCGACGACCCTTCGCCATCGCACTCGGTTCTGGGCTGTTCTTGCCACTCCAACCTAGTTTGTCCCCTGCTTGCTTAACTCTGCCGCAGTGTCCTGTCTCCAGCTGTTGCGAGGCCAGCCTCTCTTCCTCTTCCCCTGCGGGTTCCATGTCAGGGCTTGGCGTGTGGTGCTGGATGCTGGCTTCCTGAGAGTCACTGAGAGTGTGTCCAATCCAGCCCCACTTCCTCCGCAGGATCTGCTTGGCCACTGGTTCCTGTCCCGCTCGCTCCCACAGCTCTTCGTTCCGGATCTTCTCTGGCCATCGGATGTTGAAGATGCGCCTCAGACAGGTGTTGAAAAATGTCTGGATCTTCTGAGGCTCAGCACTACCGGGTCAAACAGGTAAAGCAATGTGTCTCGAACAATCATGGATCTGCAATGATTCACCTGCATGTGTTGTTGCCATTAATTTGTAAGGTGATTGGACATTGAGGCATGCAATCCTGCAGGACAAAACATCTCTAGTGCTGCACTGCGCATTATCAGAAAATGGTATTCCATTCATGAAGTTTGCTAAGACAAGACTGCTAGGTTTTAACTGATTCTGTGCAGATTTATTGTAGTGGCAGTTTGTGAATGTTTTGCTTAGGCTTAGAGAAAGTCTTTTCGTTGGAGTCGGTTAGGAAATGCATATTTTCCTACATGGATGGTTTTCTGGTCTTTATTCCAGCCAGTTTTATAACTTTACATTCTGCTTTGGAATTGGAGTGATGATATTTGTCAGTAAGCTGAGAAGTTGCCTGACCCATCTGAAACTCACTCAGTATCTTCCCGGTGGAAACTTGGGCTGGATTGATGTGAATGTTGTGTCAGTTATCACACACGCACACACTGACACACACATAAAATTTTTATAAAGTTGAACAGGGAGGACCAAAAGTGTAGGGATCCTGGTTGCCATTTGGGCTACCAGACGTGAAAATTGGGAGCCCAAATATTTAATTGTCATGGTTTGTGTGTATGTCACTATGTGTATACTCCTGCTTTGCCACGGACAGTGAGAGAAACAAAGCAGATGATGCGGGAACCGTTTGCGTGGTGAGTGCCGATTTCTGCAAACTGGAATATATATGTATATATATTTGATGCTGCCTTGAGAAATTCATTCACGATTTGGGCTTTGAGAAACTCAAACATAAGTTGTTGCATCTGGCAACAGGCGAGTGCTTTTGGTCTTCCCTGATTAATTTCCTGAGAATTTTAGTCTATTTAAGATTTTAATTTTAGCTTTCCCTGAACAGTATTCATTTTTTGTGTTACAATCCACACTCATGTGTATGTGAACCATCTGCATGTATTTTTGTATACATGCACTGTTTGTTGGTCATAAAATATTTTGTGAATATATCTAGTTCTACTGCAATGTAAGAAAAGCTATTTGGTTGTCTTGTCACCTTGCTGGGAACGGGTTTCTCCAAGTTGAAGTTGCGCCTTGAGCATGCGCACTGCATGGAACTTATTGCTGTGTGCTAAAAATCACTTGAATGGAAAAATGTTTTCTGCAAGTTGACACTGATCAATACATGTTCAGATGTTGATTCCTGTGTACCCAGGTTCAGTGCTACTAATGCTAGCATAATATGGTAGAGTGAACTGCTTTCAGTTCAACTAGTTCGAAGATTACATTGAGAAAAAAAAAAGAGAGAGAGAGACTAGAGAGAGAGAGAGAGATACCACATCGAGTGATAGGGTAGTTGCATCAGCTGTGGTTTTCGAGCTAAATTCAGCACTCAGGTTTAACAGTTTCTCTGTCAGAGTTGCAATCCAGATGTTTTCAATGTTGTTTTCTCTTTCTTTTTGTGTGTGGCTTTTTAGACGTGTCATTTATTTGTAGCGTTTAGTGGGGTTTGGGTTGTTTTTTTTTTCCTTAGTTGATATTGATAATTGACACTGATTTACTTTTGACTTTTTGACTCACATGTCTAACAGAGTGAGTACGTAATTGTCCTCTTGTGTGTCGTCTGTCTGTGACGAACTTCAACATCAGAAATTTCTCAACAAAGTCTGCAAATGCTGAATTTGGCTTGATGGTAAGCAAGGATGAGATCTTCCCAGACAGACACTTTTGAATAACCTTTTCTGATGAGATCTTTCCTGACAAACACTTTTGAATAACCTTTTCTGATGAGATCTTTCCTGACAGACACTTTTGAATAACCTTTCCTTATGAGCTCAATAACAGTGTAAAGTTGATGGTGGTATGTAGAGTAAAGGGAGACAACTTTTTTTCCAATTAGGTAACGGTTCAGAATTTACTTCTTCTAAACGTCACTTGGCCATACACATACATATATATATATATATATATATATGTGCGTCATAAAGGGTTTGGTGTTCTGGTTTTTACCCATATCTAATAATATGTTCCCTGTTCTGTCGATTTTAGAGATCATGATTTTTACTGGCCAAAAGTGTATGCATTGGTATAAATTATATGTCATGAAGAACATTATTACATAATGAACTACAATTTTTCCCTGTACTGTTTTTCGTATTTGTTTGGTTGTTGACTTCAGTTTTCATGTTGTCATCAACTGTACAATGTACCTAGATTCATGTTTGCACAGACTGAATGTGAATGGAAAGTAAGTGTGTGTTTGTGTCAGTGTATGAGAGAGAGTGGGGGGGGGGGGGGAGGAGGGGGATTGAATGAACTCTTACATTGCTTAACTGATGCAAATGAAATGGAATGAGTGAATGGAATTCAATGCCCTGAACTCATTTCTTCAGAAATGACATTTCCTTATGAACAGTTGTGACAGAAAAGAAGTCTAAGTAATTGACATTGTTGTAAATGATACTGATTCTGAAAGCATATCATACATTGTCTTCTTCTAAAAGTATTAAAGATGGCATCTGCTTTTTCAGCTGTCTGCATAAACTCAGTTCAGTGTGGAAACTGGACGGTTCAGTTTTACTTTAGTTTAAGATGGCAGTCGTGCACTTGGAAAAGCCATTCAGCAAGTGTCCATTGCATTGTTACATTACTGGTGAAAACACAGTTCAGTAGTCACCAGGATATCTTTCTTTCTTCTTGCTTTGATTGCAGTAAACTTTTTGCATGTTTGCACAGTGTGTTCATTGTGATTGTATGTGTACAGTGAAACCTTTCCGTGATAAATTGTTGATAATGTTTGCATTATATAATTATATATATGTACATGTACCTGCATATGTTTCTGGATTTTCTTTATTCGTGCATATTACGAGTTATTTTTAATGGAATTTAACTCTATGTGACACGCTCTGCAGGTGTACATTTTAACAGTAAATTTTTCTCGGTTTGTTTTCTACCATTGCTTTCCAACATTTGTGGTACTCATGTACTTGAAACTGCCCTTAATTTTATGATGAAACTAGCTTCTCCTTTTCCTTTTTTGTGTGGCTTTTTAGACGTGTCATTTATTTTTAGCATTTAGTGGGGTTAAGGATTTTTTTCTTAGTTGACTGTTGTAGAATTATTTCAGTTTACAAACTATGTCATATGTGTGATATAACATGCTATGTCATGATTTGGTGATTGATTTAAATGGTACTGAAAAATAATGGTACAAAAAAATGAAATTAGCAATAGGTTGTAGTGCAAAACTACAGAATGGACCAGCGAAAGGAATTTTGGACTCATGCATGTAACAAAGTGAGTCTCTGTAACAGCCCTTTGTCGTCTTCCTGTCTGTCTGTTGTCTGTCTGACAAACCTTTAGCATTGGCTTTTCTCAGGATCTACAAATATATAGTAGAAACACCAAACTTAGCCCATTGGTAGTTGGTAACAATGGACTTCCCAAACATATCATTTTGAATGACCTACATCAAAGGTCCAGGCCACAGGGTCATGCTTAAAGTTAAATTTTTTTTTTTTTTAAAAAGAATCTCCGTCTCTCGGCAACCCAGACTTCAGAGGTCAAGCTCACAGGTCATAGTGAAAGTTAAAAAAAAAAAAATAAAAAAATCATGTTTCCTCTAGTACTTGGCAACCTCAGTGGTCATGATCATTGGATTGGGTGAAAGTTTTGGAAATGAAATTTTGGCAGAACATTTGCCATTTCTGCTGAATGCCTTTTTTAGTGACTGCTGGTCAAGGTCAAGGACACACGTGAGTCATGGCTTTGCCATTCTAACTGCAGATAAAGCAGTAGGTAGACTGCATGTATTGAAAAAATGTGCATTATGTTCGGGGTTTTTTTTGTTTTGTTTTTTTTGTTTATCCAAGATGTGGAGGCTCACAAGGATAATGGCTTTAAATTGCCCGTAGGTTGTGCTTTGAATACTTTTCATTCTAGTCAACGTTTTACAGATTTTGCATGATGGAATTGGTGACATGTTCTGTATGTAGAATCATGACTCTATGTGCAAACACTTTCCACACGTTATGAACAACACTGACTTGTCTGTGAAATGTTTCGATGTTACATGCTTGCTTGCTTAATTGCTGTCCAGTAATGGCCCTGAACAGTTCCTGTAAATTCACGTTAGTGACCACGCTACCAGTAGCAGCTTCTACAGCGTGTAAAGTACATGTGTATATATATGCGTCCTGCCCTGCTATTGTCAACAGATGTAAATATGGTACATGTATGTACAGCATGTGGCTTGCTAATGATCTGGACAATAAACATGCTAACAACATACTTGAATCCTATTTCTTACCAGTGATATAGTTATGCAGGGGTGTAGGAACCACGGGGGCCCTGGGGGCCCAGGCCCCCGTTCGATTTTTGGGAGGGGGCCCGAATATCTTTGGGCCCCCCTAGCATTTGATAAGAGGAGAGGGGGCCCCGCCACTCGCAGGACACAATCCTTGGCAGTCAACACACACACACACACACACACAACCCCCCCCCCTTCACCCCGCCCATATGGCTCACCCGACTTAGTGGGCCCCCCTTCCTCTCAGCATCTTCCTACGGCGCCTGAAGGGGAGCACACTGAGGGGGGACTGAGGTGGCATGCAAAACAATTCAATAACAGTGATATAGATGAGCCAACCTTCCCAAACACCTGAAATGCCCTCTTGATACACACAGAAATTACATGCACTTTGTGCAAATTTAAAGGTCATAAGGCCAACCGTATGCTGGTGATGATTGAGAGATACATGATTGTGTATGTGTACTTTTTTTTTTATAATGCAGTGTTTTGCAGATTCATTCGGGGATGATAAGGTGTTGTGTATACCACCAAGAGTACTATGAACATGAGCTCTTCATGCTCGTATACCATAAGCGTCTGTATACCGATTGATCGAGATTTTAAAGACGCCGAACAAACGCCGTATCTTCGCTCCAAGTCCGAGTCCGGATCGTATGCCCAGTTCCAACTTTTCGGTCACGAGTTTAAAGGGAGGTAATTTGGGTAAACAAATAGGCAAGTAACCAAGAGGGGGTTTCCTAGCGAAAACGTCCGCGTGCGTCCGCGATCGCTGCGCGTAGTTATCCGGTTTCCGTGACCGCTCGCGAAGAGCGTAAGCGAACGTAAGCGAGCGGCCCGGGAAGGTAGTTCGCCGCGAGCAAAAGGTCACGTGGTCAGTTTTTATGTAAACAAAGATGGCGGCGCCCACCGAAGGCCTCGTTGAAGTGGAACTAAGAAATGGTTTAAAATGAATTTGCGGGTGGATGAAGACCCTCTGTCCCAACTTGTAATTGTGTAGAATAGTATATGAAAATAATTTGAGCTAATTGCACCGGGCCGTGGTCGCCAGTCATTCAGGGATATGTTGTGCGTGTTTGTGGGGAAGGAGTGGTCAAAGTGAGTACGTAGGGGTGCCTTACGTCTCCGTTTTGCATCGAGCAGAACATGCATACTAGCGGTATAGTCATGCTCCAAGCCAGTAATTATTGCTCCTCCTCAAAAACGTCGTCTTCTGCGCTCAAAAGATGACTAATAGCTGCGAGCACTAGAGTTTTCTTCTTCCTTTTCAGCCTTGCCAACAACCGTGTTCGTGATTCAGCCGCCATTTTGAAAGCGCCTTTTTCTAATTGGCCGTTTCCCAACGAGGAAAAGCGTCCTCCGCAAGCGCCCGCGAGCGCATTTGCGTAAGCAACGCGGCCCAAATTTAGCAGACGAGTCACCAGATACACCATCGACCTACACGTTGGAGCAACGCAGAACAATGCTGAACTTCGAAAAAAATTAGACAGCTGAGGACTGCAGTTTAACCAGCAGGTAGGGAGTTTGCTGTTTTTGTTCTCCATGCTGGTTTTCTGTGCCAACAAAAAAGTGAAGATGTTGCCCTTCTTTACAATAGGTTTTCCCATCGCTGCTGCAGCTTCCTTCTTCCTGCTTTCCGCACGACCAAGTGCAGAGATTAATTGCACCCTTTTCTGCACTGTCATACAGCAACAGTGCTTGGGCTGTAAGCTGTTTCCATCGGATGTGTGGTTGACATTTTTTTTACAAGTTTATGGGCTCACTTCTACAGTGCCAGGTTTATGAGAAGTTTTAGTTCCGGTCCTCGATGAGTGTTATGTACGTCTCTTGGGGTGTGTGTGTGTCGCGGGTGGAGGGTGAAGGGGGGGGGGGTAAGTAACATTTCCTGCATTTTCGGGCATTGTCAGATTAGGCTGCTGTGGCTGCAGGCCAGTACATGTAGGCTAGCACGCACACACACACACACACACACACACACACACACACACACACACACACACACACACAAACACACTCATGTGACATGTCCTTTCAGTGGTACACTTTGACAGAAATAATGAAAATTGAATTGAGAATGAATGTTTCCTTTGACAGGATGAAGAATTTGCTGTTTGGTGACTGTCAGATTGCCCTTGATCTGGGCATCAATGTCAACTTTAAGAAGAAGGCGGAGCTACGCAAAACTATCATCGATCATGGGGGCATTGTGTCCTACATTGTCACTAGAAAGGTATGGATCCAAACTCTGATTTCTGCTCAAGTTTACACTTGTATTTAGTTTATCATTGCATTTTCTTTGTCATGGTGATTATAGGTACAGTAGAATCGCTTTTGGGTGACCTCTGGTTTGGGCGGCCACTGCCTGTTTACGGCCAGTTTTGCCCGGCAATACCCAGTTTCCAATCACCTTTTCAGTGGCATTTTACAACCACCGACCTGTCTTCGAATGCATAATTGTGTTATGGAAAACTGTAAACCGAACATTCATGAAGGTTCAACGGGTAAAGTGACTTTCTGTGGGCATGCGTTCACGTGTGCAGTGTGGAGCATTCATGTGTGCTAGCTGGGGTCTTCCTTGCACATGGTTAGAGTGCCTTTCGTTGAAACGACCATCTGCCATTTACGACCGGTTTTGTTCAGTCCCATGGGTGGTCACCCAAAAGAGGTCCTACTGTCAGGGCTTGTGTTAACGCACAAACTGTGCGTATTGACGCACAGAAATCACGAAATGACGCAGAAAAAAAAATCACTGGAGGTTTTACTGACGCACAGATTTTAAAATTTTGGAGCAGGAGTGCGTCGCGTGATAATCAAATTTGATAGCATGACGCACAGCTTTCACAGTTTTAGTTTCAATCTTCGGCAATCGATTGTCAGAGCAGTCGCCACAGACGCTCTGAAATGTACGGTGTTTATGTCTGTTAGAGTAGGCTGACCCTCAGATTTTTCTGCTGGAAGTCATGCTGACCCTCAGAAAAAATATCTACCACAAGCCCTGACTGTACAGGGGTTATGAAAGCTGAAAAATCTTGCTAGTCCTTTGGGCTAGCAAGATTTAAAACCAACTAGCCCGAAACCATTTTCGCGCTAAAAAATAGTTACTCTCACCCCACCGTCACAACAGAAACTGAGAGAGAGAGAGAGGAGGGCTTGCTGACAGTACCTTGTGCATTCAGCTCTGTGAAAATAGAGCAAGCTTTGCCTCGTAATCTCAACTAGTCGGGCAGGCCAGTGGTAAAACAATTTAACTAGTCCGACGGTATTTTCACTAGTCTGTGGGCTGTTGAACGAGTCTTAAAATTTGCATAATCCCTGCTGTATATAATTTAATACAATTACTTGTGATAACAGGTCTTACAACACTTGCTGTGTTTGTCTAGAGCTCCTTCGTGGTGGCCAGTGATCCTGAGAAATGTGACATATCATCCAAGTGTCGGATGGCGGTGAAGTACAACCTGCCAGTGGTCAGCATGGACTACATCTGGGATTCGGTGCAGGCCGGCAAAAGGCTGTCCATTGACCGCTACACCATCGGTGGAAAGAGCAAGGCACTGGACTTCCGATCGGGCAAGATCTCAGGTGAATGCTTTGAGCTTCTGTTGTATTTTGCTCCTGCTATGTCGCTCTCTTCATGCACTCGCAGAGAAGACACAGGATACAACAGGATACAACTCCAATACTTTATTAACAGAATATGTGCGGAAAACAAATTTATGAAAAAAAGAAGAACCCAGAACGCTGTGCAGGGCTGCTTATATGCTAAACAGGTCAGATCTAGAACATTCCTCAACTTACTGGCAAGTTCGAAATCTTTCCAAGGTGATGTAATCTATCGACATTACTGCACCAGCAAGTTCTGGAATGGTCTAGTTATTTCCATTGAAATGCAGTGGCCTTTCGCGATCTCTACAACAGCTTCTTACCCCACTGAATATTGGCGTACGTCTTTGAGGCACATGTGCATTCATTTCGAGAAATTTCTCAGTCTTACTACAGTAGAAAGTGACCTTGTCTTGTCCGTGTGACTGATGAAAACCGTCAAAGGGGCAGTCAGTGGTCTAGTGGTGAAGAGACTTGTCACCAATGCGAGAGATCAGGGGTTCGAGTCCTACTCGGGGCAAAGAATTTTTCCTTCTCATATGTGGCACCGTTCATTCGGGCTGATTGTTGGGGGTTCTCTCCGGGTACGCCGGTTTCCTCCCCCTCTGCTTTGGAAATGTTCAGCCCACAAAATTTGAAAAATGAATGCAATTCTAAAATTCCGAAATTTAAATAACTGAGCTGACCCGTCACACCACGTGCTTGTAAATATGTTTATGTCCAGTGTGTGAGAGAATGCGTGTGATTCACGTGAGCGTAAATATTGGGTTCACAGTTCGCAGCGCTTTGAGCAGATTCATGAAATTGGGTAAAGCACCTATACAATACTTTTTCTTCTTCTTTTAAATTAAAAACTATGCCAAGTGTGTTGCATTATAAACAGCTTGTAAGGCGTAAGTCAGCGCTTGAAACCTTCCATCTTTTGATGGATTTCCGCAGTTAGCTGAAAATTTTCCTCTCCCAAAAAGTGTTTTTCTCCTCTCAACCCTTTAAAATCATGTCAACACAACCCAGGTTGCACAACTCTAAGTCAAATTCCTATAAAAGTGTTTCATCCTCTGAAACACTTAAAATGCACCTTCTTCTTCTTCTTCTGCGTTCCCTGTTCTGGACTCCGCCTCAGATGATTAGGTTTGTGGTCTTTATATAAGCAGTGGTCTTCAAGAGGTCTGTTTTGCTGCCCCAGAGTTTCTCTGCCAGTGTGGCTCCGTTCGGCCAGTGTTGTGTCCTTGCTTCTTTGAAGAGGGGGCAGGACTGCAGAATGTGTTCCGGGGTTTGAGGGGCTGTTCCGCACGGACAGTCTGGTGAGTGTGACAGCCCAAGGTGGCACAGGTGGGCACGCAGTCTGCAGTGTCCAGTTCGTAGTCTGAAGATGGTGGTCTGTTCATAACGCTGGAGCTGTGGCATCTGGTCGTTAGATGGGGGATTGTGTTGCGCCGTCCAGATTGTCTTGTACTGATTTAAAATGCACCAACCTGCACAGATGATAGTCTAATTTTAACAAATAAATTCCAGAGGAGCATGCCCCCGGACACCCCTATCATCACGCATCTGCTTAATTTGCACTAAATGCTTTTCCTCCTTGTGGATAATGGACTATTTTCAGCCCTGATAAGTGCATCATAATAATTTTCAGTGTTAATGCCTCCCACACCCGCCACGCTCAGTCCTTGGCAACATTCAAAGCTAAATTGAAAACGCACCTCTTCTCCCAGTAATTCAACCCAGCTTTTATTGTCTTGTACACTCTGTGTGTGTGTGTGTGTGTGTGTGTGTGTGTGTGTGTGTGTGTGTGTGTGTGTGTGTGTGTGTGTAAGATGGTTTATTTGGGTTGGGTTCCCCACATCCTGTGGTTGGGCAGGATGCTGGGGTCCCCGCTCTCTTACTGCCATGGTCTCTGTTGCCTGCAGGGAGACAATGCGGGGTTTTTTATTTTATCAGTTTTATTTTCGCGGGTTGTTGCTGCCCCCCCCCCCCCCCCCCCCCCCCCCCTCCCCGTTATATTGTAAAGCGCCTAGAGCCAGCCCCTGGGTTAGGCGCGTTAAAAATCTCCACTATTATTATTATTATTAATGCAATGCTAAATTTGCTATGGCGTGACCGGGCTTCTGACGCCGACAAGAAATCATTCTCTCTTGTTTGTAACTTAACAAATTTCATACTGTGCACGGAGATTAATAATAATGATATTAATACTGAGGATTTGTCTGGCGCCCAACCTCCTGCTGGAGCTCTGGGCGCCTCACAATAGTAGAGTGGCAATATATACACATGAAATACATGTCACATTACATACACATGAAATACACGTCGCATACACGTTACATACACACAGCTATGGTACATCCTAACACGACATCATAAAATGACAATGATGGTGACAGTGATGGTAGAGAAGTTAGTCTGTACAATACATCCGGAAGAAATGAGATTTCAAGGCGATTTTAAAAGAGTCCGTTGACGCTGCATGGCGAACATGCAGATTCCCTTTCTTCCAGTTCTTTCTTCCCAGCACCTGCATACCCGATACTTTTGACTGGGGCTGCGACATGTAAGGGTCTACATATTGTTACATGTGTATTTGCAGCTCCTGAAAGCAAGGCCGTGAGCAGTGCGCGGAAGTTTACCACAAAGCCATCTTTCAACATTCGTAGCGTGCGAGTGTGGCAGCCGGCTGAAAAGGACGCCCCAAAGTTCGATGAAGACAACTACGAAGTGGCCAAGTACGCTGTCTTTCAGGTAAGTTTGTGGGTGGAAAATGTTTTGAGCGGGTTTTGCATTTTTGTTGATTTTTTTTTCCCCCATCTGTTTGTGTCAGTCAGAAATTGTCTGCTTCTGACTGATATATCCCAGATCCTGTTTTTCTTGCAGCTTCAAGCGTGCACAGTTAACAGTCACTCTGTGTGTGTGTGTGTGTGTGTGTGTGTGTGTGTGTGTGCGTGCGTGTGTGTGTGTGTGTGTGTGTGTGTGTGTGTGTGTGTGTGTGTGTGTGTGTGTGTGTGTGTACATGTGTGTGTGTACATGTGTGTGAGAGAGAAAGAGAGAACGTTCTGCGTTCTGAATATAAACTTGCTTATTTTCTATGTTCAGGGGGTGAAGAAAAAGCAAGATGTATCCACATTCTACACCCTTGAGATACATGTTAGCAGCAAGGCGAAGGACGAGAATGAAAATGAATGCGGCCCTCGATACCGACTCTTTTCACACTATGGACATTTGCAAGATGCACTGGTGAGTGAAACCCTCATGCATTTATCTTCCTATGGAAAAGTTAGGATTTAGCTTCTCCAAATCTCTGCAAATAAGCGTGGGTATAGTGTCTTTGCGGGTGCTTTTTACACTCTCTTTGCTATACAAATTTTTTTTTTATATACTTTATTGTCCCTTTCGGGAAATTCGGGCTGCTTCCCCTGGGGGAAGCGCGTCGCCGCGGTGCAGCGCCACCCAATACCTATCCTTCCTTTTTTTTATTTTTCTAAAAACAATTTTGCTGGGGGAGGAAAGCCGGATAGCCCGGAGAGAAACCCCCGATGAGCAGCCCAGCAGCCAGGAAAAACCGGTATCACATATCACAAGCTCGACCTGGGCTCGAACCCACGCTTCATCTCAGTGACATTGCTGATGGCCGTTCAGTAGCGCAGCGGCTAAATCTGACGCGCTACCTATTAGACCACCGCTCACCCCATACCACTGCTCACCCCGGCGCTTAAGCGCTTATATGTATTCCATCTTCACCGAAGCCAGCTTACCCCATATGTTTTAGACTTGATCAGTATTGTGGTCGGTGGTCTAGTGGTTAAGAGACTTGTCACCACTGTGAGAGGTCAGGGGTTCGAGTCCCACTCAGAGCAAAGAATTTTTCTTTGTCGTATGTGGCACCGTTCATTCGGGCCGATTGTCGGGGGTTCTCTCTCCCCCCCCCCCCACCCCACCTCTGCTTTGGAAATGTTCAGCCCACCAAATTTGAAAAAATGAATGCAATTCTAAATTCCGAAATTTAAATAGCTGAGCTGACCCTTCGCACCACGTGATTGTAACGTGTGTATGTCCAGTGTGTGAGAGAATGCGTGTGATTCACCTGAGCGTGCGTGTTGGGTTCAGTTCGCGGCGCTTTGAGCCGATTCACGAAGTTTGGTAAAGCACCTTTTCAATACTCATTATTATTATTATTATTCATTAGCTTTCAGTTGGCTCAGTGCCAGCATGGGGGATGCTGTGACTGGGAGGTGTTTAGGTGGTACATGTATGACTGCCAAAAGCACTCAGACCGATTTGGGAACATAGAATTATGAAAAAGGTCGGACCTTTCAATGTTGTAGGCTGGCAAACCTTGCACACAAGAGATGCGGTACACAACCACAGCGGACCAGGCTCTGGCAGGCTACACAACTTTGTACAACGAACAGCTGCGTGCCCACAAGATGGAGGCCGTGGATGGAGCAGCCCTACGGAATGTGGGATCAAGGAAACTGCAGCAGGCGAGTCGATATTTTTTCATTGTTTTTAAGGGTTTATTTGTATTTTAATACTGACAAACATAGTTACGATTCAATAAATTGTGATTCAGTGAGCTTACTAGAGTTTAGTTCATGACTTTGGTTCCATTCAGTGTGTACATGCTCATCTTTCCACTGAAAGTTCACCGTTTCTGCTGTCTCTAGATGCTTAGTAGCACAGCAGTGTCTTTTTGTACAGTTTTAATAATAATAATAATAATAATAATACTTGTAGGGCGCCTATCCCTGGGGATAAGCGCCTTACAATCTAAAAATGAAGTAAAAAACATAGGCGAAAACAATTAATAAAGTTTTACTTTACTCTGTAGTTGATTTTCATCTCTGTGCTTGTATATCTTCTTCAGATCCTGTCTGTGCTGGAGAGTGAGACAGGAGTGGCTGCCCCTGAAGTGCAGACAATCGTGGAGCACATCTGGAGAGAGGCGGTGGGCGAGGTTGAAACCATCCTTACCACTCCGGTCACCGCTGTCAAACTGGACCAGGTATGTAGAACTAAAAGTCTGTCAAAGCATTATGCAGATCAAGTCAAATCAAATCCAATCAAATTATATATATACTTTATTATTCCCAGGAAGGGAAATTGTAAGGCACCATGGAAAACAACAGATAAACGGTTTAAATAAAAACTATATAAAGAATATTCATACACAACGTGTATAGATACACACATGTGCACACACAAAACACAAATTAACTCAATCCCTATCAAGTAAGTTTGGGTCACTGAGGTTGTGCACCAGTGTTCACACACACACACACACACACACACACACACACACACACACACACACACACACACACACACACATCATAATTAATTTAGCCTGCATTGATTTAAATTCTGCTTGGTGGGAGTGTTGTACATTAATTATACTCATGTTTGCTGTGGTAAGGAGTGTATTTTGAAATGAATATTCTACTGCTGAGGGGGGTCTGTTTACAAAAAAACAAAACAAAAACAGATGCTGGGAAAAGTCACAGTGTACGTCAAAGTCATGCGTAATTTGAAAAGAAAGTTGGCAGGATGTTGCAGGTTGCAGGATCTCTAGTCTCAAACCCTCCACTCATAAAACTGCTGTACATGACATGATAATCACTATTTGGTGTTTGACAGATTGAGAAAGCAGAGGCATTGCTTGTCAAGATTCGTGACCTGAAAACTGACTCCCCTGACATGGAGGCCGTCTTGAAGGAATTTTACGATACTCTGCCACACAAGACGGAGACTGCGGAGAATGTGAAACCCACACGCTCCTGGCTGTCACAGAAACAGGATTTGTGTCAGGTAAGTCGAGCGAAATGGCGGTCTTGATAGTGATGATAAAATGTTACATAGAATGGGGATCTACTGAGGGACTGACTGACTGAAACTTTCTCTTGCAAGGACTGAGATAATAGACACGCTTGCATCTTTTCATTGCCTGGTCTAGCATTGACCAAAAATTGTATCCCAGTATACAGATCCTCTTTGTGTGTGTGTGTGTGTGTGTGTGTCCCTGTCCGTCTGTCTGTTGGTCTGTGAGTGTTTATGT
Source organism: Batillaria attramentaria (assembly GCA_018292915.2). NCBI lineage: Eukaryota > Metazoa > Mollusca > Gastropoda > Batillariidae > Batillaria > Batillaria attramentaria. Next base: position 621,010 of record JACVVK020000176.1, on the reverse strand, counting down.
GTGTGTGTGTATGCGTCTCTGTCAGTCTATGTGAAGATTTTGTTGTTTATTATGTTCTTTTTTGCATCAGATTCACGCACTCATAAGGACACAGTACCACACACTGTATTGTGTGACACCGTGCGGGGCGGTCGGTGGTCTAGTGGTTAAGAGACTTGTCACCAATGCGAGAGGTCAGGGGTTCGAGCCCCACTCGGGGCAAAGAATTTTTCCTTCTCGTATGTGGCACCGTTCATTCGGGCCGATCGTCGGGGGTTCTCTCCGGGTACTCCGGCTTCCTCCCCCTCTGCTTTGGAAATGTTCAGCCCACCAAGTTTGAAAAATAAATGCAATTCTAAATTCCGAAATTTAAATAGCTGAGCTGACCCTTCGCACCACGTGATTGTAATACGTTTATGTCCTGTGTGTGAGAGAATGCGTGTGATTCACGTGAGCGTGCGTGTTGGGTTTAGCTCGTGGCGCTTTGAGCCAAAATATTTGGGATAAAGCGCCTATATTAATGCGATTATTATTATTATTATTGTAACGCTTGTTTCCTTTGTGCTTGTAGCTCATTAGGGACATAGTGTCAGTCAGTGAGGCCACGTCATGGTCGACTCGTCCAGGCGTGCAGGCTAAGTACCGTGCCCTTCGCTGTAACGTCGCACATGTCGAGCCTGAGTCACAAGAGTTCAAAAACATCACAGAGGACATTCTGTCTTCGGTAGAAGGGTTTGTATTTGTTTTTGTGACAGTTCCTAGCTCCCATATCTATTGGAAGTTATAACAGGGAATGACATATGACAATACATCACTTAATAGTGACAAGTTTGATACATGACAAAACCCAGTTTGTCTGAAGTTTAGCGCTTAGAGCATCAGGGTTGCACATTTAAGTCGGTCCCAGGACACTGACCTATAAAAATTTCAAATGTCCTATTTTGCCCACCTCAAGCGGACATTTGTCCTATTAAAATTTTTATTGCCACTAATTGGCCAGGACACTGTGTCCTGTCACTTTGCTGTTTCCAGGACACTTTGTCCTATAGAAGCTGTGGAAAATGTGCAACCCTGGAGCATGTAATTTTACATGAATATGCGCTTTATAAATAAAATTATTATTATTATTATTAAGTGTCAGTCACTTTGCTCCATGTGTGTCAGTTGATGTTGGATTAAACATCTTCGTTGTTGTTGGCACGGAGGTAGACAAATGCGACCACACTGAAATTCCACAGTATAGCGTATCAGGAGAAATGTACAAGGGTGATCATACCAGCTAATGTATGTCACACTAGTGAGAGGATATTTTCCAGAGAATATAGACATTAACTCATTCACTCAGAGAATGAAGATAGACGGGAAAGAGACCAAGGAAAGCTGACTTTGCAAGACCTGAGTTCTTGTATAGTGGTGAGTTTGTGGTCATAATACAAGACTATTAAACATTTCAAAAGTGATAAGGACTTCGTCAGCTGTAATTGCGCGGCTCAGAGCCTGAAAAACTCATTCACTCTTCAGCGCTAAATCAATGATCATGTGGAACATGTTTTTTTTTTCCCTCTCCAGAAATGTCAAAATCAACATCAGCAAGATCTACGCTGTGCGACGCCCCATTGAGGACGCCAGTTTCCGCCATGACTTGGACAACAAACGCAACTTGTTCCACTCGTCCCGAGTCGAAAACTTTCTGGGCATCTTGTCCAGGTGAGACCTGTTTACAGGGGAGGAGTTTAAAAGTCCCAGTATACTTGTCAGGCATAATTACAGCGAACATTTTTGAAAACCTTTCTTTGCATGCCAGCAACCTGTGTTTCACAAACACTTGTGTCTATAAACATAAAGTGATAAACAGGCTGAAGACTTGCATGCTGGTGAAGAAAGAACCCCCAAAATGATATAACAGATTGATTTGAGATTGGTGGATGGATTAATCGTAAGGCAGGTCTTTCTTTTGGTATTTGTTTATTTATTTCTATTTTGATTTTTAAAATTCTTTTTTAACAGGGGGTTGTTGATGCCAAAGATTGTGGTGGACGATTTCGGAGGCACTCGTTCTGATGCAGGCATGTTGGGGAGCGGTATCTACTTTGCCAGCGCAGCAAGGTTGGCTGTGTTTTACAACTTCAGCGTCAGATTTGTGTGTGTGTGTGTGGGGGGGGGGGGGGGGGGGGGGTTGACATATGTCTGACCTTAGTAGGCCTGTTACTGACCGCTGTCACAGCTTGGGTTCTGCCCCAGGTCAAGGTGTGTGATATGTAAAACCATTTACTCCTGGCTTCCAGGCTGCATATCAGGGGTTTTTCTCCGGGTCCTCCGTCCATCTTCCCCAGCAACATAAAAAAATTGGTTGGTTGGCACTGCACCGCAGCAGCGTGCTTTGCCAATGGGGAAGCAACCAAGAACTCAAATTTTGAAGAACAATTAAAAAAAAAAAAATCCCCCCCCCCCCCCCCCCTCCACCCAGAAGAAACGTCATTTTGCTTCACGTGGTGCTTGTGGTGGTGGTGACTGGGCAAGTGGATAGGTCGGAGAGGTTTGTGTGTGTTCGTGCATACATGAGTGTGTTTAGTAGTCATCCCATTAACGCTTCTATGGTCAGGCCTCGCCCAATTCTGAACTGATCATAATGCTGGTAAGCAATAAACAGGAAAACTTGATCAATTTCCATTGTGTTTTATGCCAGATTCATTTGGACGTACATGTACAACAACTCATGTCCTCCATTTGTCGTTCTGTTTTCAGCAAAAGCGCCTTGTACTCCACCCCTAGCAAAGCGTGTGGCAGTCGAATGATGGTGGTCAGTCAGGTGGCGTTGGGACGGTGTTGCGATTACACCACCACAGACACCACCCTTCGGCAGCCACCGGAGGGTTACGATAGCGTGCATGGTGTCGGGAAGACCCAGGACAACTCTTCGGTTTTTCAGGTACAGATTAATCACCTTCATTTTCACAGACTGGACAAACTGATCGGACGAGCGGGTGGGATCGTGGGGAGGAGACAGGTGGACTTCAAGACAGTTCACAAGCCTGACTGATAAACTTACTGACAGATGACGAACACCCTCTATGACAGGAGCTCAACAGCAGGTGGATCGAACGAAGTGGATGACGTAGGGGACCAGCGGTTGCTACTCAGCATTACAACAGTTCTTTACTGACGCAGATATGAAACCTAGCTTATTTCTGAAAGTATCAGTTCCAGCCACTTACATTTAAATCTGAAGTTAATTTTAGGATTTTGTTTGATTTGTCTCAGGATGATGAGTACGTCATCTACAACGTCAACCAACAGCGCCTTCGGTACCTTGTGGAATTCACCATCAATAAGGAGTCATCGACTGTTACTTTGGTGCCGGATGACATCGCTATGGAGATAGAGAGAGATTTGCCTGCACGACTGACTGATATTGGTAATATCAGGACTTGAAATCTTCCACCTGTTGGATTTACACCTGTAAAACGTTTCCTCCCCAAGAAGGTGTATTTCATCCTCTAAAGCACACAAAAAATCATGCTAAAATGCAACAGATTGCACAGATTTTAGTTAAATTGTAAATATTTCCTTTAGAAGATGTATTTAATCCTCTGAAGCACTGAAAATCATGCCAGCATACACCAAATTGCACAGACTTTAGTCTAATTTAAAAAAAAAGAAAGACATTCTGGGGGAGCATGCCTCTGGGCACATGTCATAACCCAGCAGACCGTGCTCGCTCACCCTACACAGGAGCATGTATGCAATCTTATATACTTCTCTCTGTTCTTGGTTATCAGCATTTCTTTCTATTTTGCATGCACACACACACACACACACACACACACACACACACACACACACACACACATTGTTTTCTCTAATGTGGATTTCTGCAAATGAGATTTGTCATATCCAAACTTTTGGCTTTACATCATATTTATTTGTACATATGTTATATTATTACTTTCTACTAGCACACTTTATGACAGTTACTGTTTTATACTTTTTTTGTAGCAGGCTCAGGCAACATGGAACAAATTTTCTTTTAAAGGACTAATTAATGAAACTGTGTTGCAGACTTGCATGATGTTCAAGGTGTAACAGACCCGATGAGCCGCGTGAAGCCAGGCCTGGTCGCAGACAAAGCCGAGGGACAGGTGGAACTGAAAGCAGTGCACGTGAGGGCAAAACTCATTGATCTCGCTGCGCAGGTAAGACATTTTTCCATCAAGCTGTAGTACCCACAACGACAAATATGTACACCTACAACAGAAAATGAAAAAGAAACCCAAAAAAACAAAAACAAAAAAAAACCCTATAATTACACCTGGTCTGGATAATCCAGCAATCATTCAGAACCAGTGAGTGCATTTGCATTCAAAGTATACAGTTACTTCCCGTAGACCATTTGCCACATTTTTGTAGTGATATCGCGAAAAGCCACTGCATTTCAATGGAAATTTCTAGACCATCCCAGAACATGCTGGTGCAGTAACGTCTGTAGATTACGACACCTTGCAAAGATTCCGTACTTGCCAGTAAGTTGAGGAATGTTCTAGATCTGACCTGTTTAGTATATAAGCAGCCCTGCACAGCGTTCTGGGTTCTTCTTCTTTCATGAATTTGTTCTCCATCCATCTTCTGTTAATAAAGTGTTGGAGTTGTCTCCTATTGTATCCCGTGTCTTCTCTGTGAGTGCACAAAGAGAGCGACATAGCAGGAGTAAAATACAACACATCCTGTTGCAAGAGCCGCATAGTATTACATGTAGTTTTGTACCCATGCTAACACTGACTGTATTGAGAAATCGAAAGTGCTTGGATGAAGATGTGTTTTTTCGTCCGGAAAGGTGTTAGAGGTCGTACCAAAAGAGTTAAAAACTTAACAGAATGGAAGAGAACTACAAACAAACAAACAACAACAAAAACAGCATCAACAACAACTGACATCTTATCGTGTTATTTCAGGTCGTGGTCCTGCAAGAGTACCTCAACAAAAGCACATCCCCCGTGGAGGCCAAATATGTCTTCCCGCTGGGCGAAGGTGCGGCTGTGTGCGGGTTCGAGGCATTCATCAACGACAAGCACGTGGTGGGGGAGGTGAAGGAGAAAGAGGAGGCGCACAAGGAATACAAGCAGGCCGTCAGCGAGGGTCACGGGGCCTATCTCATGGACCGGGATGAGGAGACACCAGTGAGTCAAGCTATAAATAGATTCAGTGGAGGAATACGAGACTCTATAATCCAGGTCATGCTGCCAGATTATCTTATGGATAAAATTTTTCCATCTCAGGGGGGATTTCAGCCAGATCATTCCCTCTTTAAAAAAAAATAAATAAAAAAGGAAAGTTTAGTCAGCATATTTAACTTCCTTATTTATGCCTTTTTATGAGGATGGAGACCCACATGCTGCTGAAACAGAGAGAAAAAAAAATCCAGTAATGAAGACCATTCACCATTTTGAAACCGTTGCACACTTAAAGTAGATCTCCATCTTCTGACATTTCTAGCATACTGTACCAGTTCTAGGCTCACAAAGCATTTTGAACTGTTTTGGAAAGTGGCTGACTTTGTACCACGTAGACACATGCACATTTTCAGACTCCACACACGCTGGCACAGCATCAGCAGATCGGCACTGGTACACACCAAGCGAAAATCTTGGCATCTGCGATAGTGTTGCGACCACTCACTGAGGAGAAGAGCTTTGGCCCTTCCACTTTTCGTGTGCACAGCAAACAGACATCAGCGTTTTGCATTCACGATTATGCTTATCAAGGAGACACTATTTTGAGCGTATTGTTGCACCCACAACCCCCCCCCCCCCCCCTCACCCCTCACCCCCCCCCCCCCCCCCCCCCCCCCCCCCCCCCCCCTCCTCCTCAATGAAGTTCTGTGATCTGAGCGTTTAAGTTTTGCTTCGCGCAGGACGTGTTTACGGTGAGTGTGGGGAATTTGCCGCCTGGTGCCACAGTGCTCATCAAAATCACCTACGTGGCCGAGCTGCAGGTTGAGGCAGAACTCATCAGCTTCCGCTTGCCAGGCAGCGTGGCGCCATGGAAACACGACTCTGCCACCAAAGACAAGACTCAGGTTGGTAGAGTCAGTCCTGCTGAGGTTATCACTCTGAATCAGGCAACCTGTCCAAGAAGGCCGCTCATTTCTAGATCAGGGGTCCCCTGTCTGCAGCTAGGATGGATCCTGTGCAGTGTGGTGACCTGTAACTGAAATGACCCTTACCTGAAACTAAGATGACCCTGCATAATGTGACCACCTGTATAAGATGATTATCTGTCCAAAAAGGTTGCTTTTTTCCCCTTTGGGTGGCATTCCATCTGGGCCTTTGTCACATTCTTGTCACGAAAAGATCAGTTTGTTAGATATTTTTCACAGTTCTCTTCATGTTGAAAACAGCTGAACTTGTTTGTGTATGTATTGATGTATGGCATTTGCAGGACAAAGTTGACACGTACAAAGTGACTGGAGGACAGACCAGCTTGCAGGTTGCCGTGGAGATGCCCTTTGACATCAGAAGTCTTGAATGCCCAACACATAAAGTGAAGGTCAAGGTAAGGCCTGCTTTTATTTTTTTGTCCCCTGTGGAGTAACAGTAAAGTTGGAATGAAAACAGAGAAACGGCATGCATACGGCAGAGTATAACTACTTCTAAAACAGATCAGGATGGTCTCATAGAAGTTAGTGCTTGATGTGAGAACATCAGTTTCAAGGTGACCTCATGGTTTTGAAGGTGACTTTCACCTTTTGGTCATGCTTGGGTCATCATCACCAAGTGACAGTAGGTTTACACAACTTCAGCCGCGTGCCTTGTAACTAAGCTCACAGGGTGACAGTAGGATTAAAAGTTAGAAGCAATTGCTGCAAGTTTTTGAGTTTGCATTTTCCCCAAATAATAATAATAAATAATAATAATAGTGGAGATTTTTCACGCGCCTAACCCAGGGGCTGGCTCTAGGCGCTTTACAATATAACGGGGGGGGGGGGGGGGGGGGGGGGGGCAATCAGAGGAGCGGACAGCCTTCGGTCCGCGAAAACAGAAGTTCTCTGTTGGGTGCGATGAGGGAGAGAGCACTAAGAGGGGTAGGGGGAGAGGTAGGGGAAGGGGGGGGGGGCAAGACCAATATAACGGGGGGGGGGGGGGGGGGGGGGGGGCAGCAACAACCCGCGAAAATAAAGACTGATAAAATAAAAAACCCCGCACTGTCTCCCTGCAGGCAACAGAGACCATGGCAGTAAGAGAGCGGGGACCCCAGCATCCTGCCCAACCACAGGATGTGGGGAACCCAACCCAAATAAACCATCTTACACACACACACACACACACACACACACACACACACACACACACAGAGTGTACAAGACAATAAAAAGCTGGGTTGAATTACTGGGAGGAGAAGAGGTACGTTTTCAATTTAGCTTTGAATGTTGCCAAGGACCGAGCGTGGCGGATGTGGGAGGGAAGGCTGTTCCATGTAACTGGGCCAATGTACGAAAAGGCTCGTTGGCCTTGGAACTTTCGACGACGGACGGGCACACGGAGTAGGCGAGTGTCGGCATAAGAGCGCAAGTTACGGGATGGCGTGTACAGCTGTATTAGAGAGGCCAAGTAAGGTGGAGCTGAACCAGTGATGATATTGTAACAAACAGTGGCAATTTTGTAGTGGATTCTGTTTTGGATGGACAGCCAGTGGAGATCAGACAGCAGGAGAGAGACATGTTGACGTTTTGGTGCTCTGAAGACGAGACGGGCGGCACAGTTCATGACTCTTTGAATTTTTTCCAGAAGATTTTGAGGAAGACCGGCAAGGAGAGAATTGCAGTAGTCTAGTCGAGAGAGGACAAGTGAAGTCACCAGGGTCTTTGTGGATTCAGTGGTAAGATACTGCCTAATACCGGCCCCCGTAGTGTAGTGGTTAGCACTTCGGACCATGGACCGGGAGACCCGGGTTCGAATCCCAGCCGAGACAAGCGGGATTTTTCCTACCTAGGTCGGCTCCTACCCAGAGCGGGTGTGCTATGGGCCCAATGGGGAGGCTGTTGCCACACAGCCGAGCTTCACCCACTTCACGGGTGCGACTTTGGGGGTGCTTCCCTTGGTATGACACGTCTTATGATGTGGATGAGTACACGGCCGGCACCGCAGGTGCCGTAGTTCCCGGGCCTGGTGAACGCCGGGATATTTATGACAGGAAGCGTGGAATGCGGCCCTGTCCCGCAGTCCCAAAACCACATGGACCTCCATAGCATCATCTTACCATCATCATCATCTCCATCATCATGCATAATAAAAATTGCCCCAGCCTTCGAGCCCTCCGTGGATTCCACCCATGACCTGGGAGGAACACCACTGGAGCTGGCAAAAAGAGTTGGGGCAGAAAAAAAAAAAAAAAAAAAGATACTGCCTAATGGACGAGATACGCCGAAGCTCAAAGTAGGCGCACTGACAGACCTTGTTCACCTGTTCTCTCATCGACAGGGTGTTGTCAAAAATGACCCCTAGATTCCTTGCGGAAGCCGAAAAGGGAATGTCAGTCTGTCCAATCCTGAGGGAGTTGGGCAGATCTGAACATTTTGCCGAAACCAAAAGGGCCTCCGTCTTGTCTTCGTTTAACTGCAGTTTGTTGTGGAGAGTCCATTGTTTCACAGTGTGGGTGCATGACTGCATGTCTGTAAGCAGGGTGTCAATCTGTTGGCGTGTGGAAGAACCATACAGCTCAGTATCGTCAGCAAACATATGATGCGAAATACTGTATTTGTTGACAATATCGGAAAGGGGTTGAGTGTAAAGTAAAAACAAAATGGGGCCCAAAACCGACCCTTGTGGGACGCCATACACCAGTTTGGTTGAGTTAGACTCGTGGCCAAGGACGGAGACTGACTGCTCCCTGTCTTGAAGGTAAGACGTGAAGAAGGAAAGCGCAACGCCACGGACACCAAACACTCGCTCCAGACGACACAACAGGATGTCATGGTCTATTGTGTCAAAGGCGGCACTTAAGTCGAGGAGTGTCAGAACAGAAATTCGGTCGGAGTCGGCAGCCGTCAGGAGGTCGTCAAAGACGCGAAGAAGAGCGGTCTCAGTGCTGTGTTTAGGCCGGTATGCGGATTGGAAGACATGCCACAAATTATTCTGATCCAGATGAGCAAGCAGCTGGGAAAGAACTATCTTCTCGAGTAATTTTGAAAGGAACGGGAGGTTGGAAACGGGTCGGAAATTTTTTAGAACATTGGGATCCAAAGATGGTTTTTTGAGGAGCGGCTTGACGATAGCTTTCTTCCAACACTTGACTTCACTTACTTATCATCTTTCAGCGCACTGCATCCAAAGCAGTTGTGGAGCTGCGGCCAGACCAGGACATCGTGGATGGCTTCCAGCTGCTGGTTGGGCTGGCTGAAATCCACGTCCCTCGCATGTGGGTGGAGAGGCATCCGGACAGGCCTGACCATCAGGTAAGCGAGGAGTTTGCGTGTCAGTGTGTGCCAGAGCCTGCTGGGAAATTCCTGGCATCCATTCATTCTGTAGAGCTGATCTCTTCCACTGAGACGAACAGTCCCAGACTCGGAAAATCTTTGCTGGTCTTTTTTTTTTCTTTTTTCGTATCTCTCTATGGTGTGTTTCTGTGCACATCAAGCATGCGTTTTTCTCATACAGTATCTCTGCACTTTGTAACTTGACATTTGAGTTGGATTGTGTTGGACTGGTGTATGCATGTGTGCGTGTGTTTGTGTGAGAGTGAGTGAGACAGGCAAAGAGAGAGAGAGAGAGACTCTCTGTGTGTATATGTGTTTGTGTGTGTGTGAGTGTGTGTGTGAGAGAGAGAGAGAGACTCTGTGTGTATATGTGTTTGTGTGTGTGTGTGTGTGTGTGTGTGTGTGTGTGAGAGAGAGAGAGAGAGAGAGAGAGTGCGTGTGTTTGTGTTTGTACATAAATAATTATGATAATAATATTACATCATTTTTATAGAGCGCTGCTCTCCGAATTCCAAGGACTTGCACTTAAAACACACACACACACACACACACACACACACACACACACACACACACACACACACACACAATTTACACCCCCTCTTACACACAGTTTGGCAGTGCAGCAACTCGTGGCACACACACACACACACACAGACTCAACAGAGGTGTAACTATCAAAGGCTTGACTGAAGAGAAAGGTCTTCAGATGGGATTTAAACAGGGGCAGACATGTATTTGTGTGCACGTTCATGTGTGTTTGGGTGTGCGCATGCCATGTGTACAAACAATAATGACGTTACGTCTGCCACTGCAGCAATGTTAACCTCAACTTTCGTCTTTGTGGCAGGCCTGCATGCTGACCTTTTACCCCGAGTTCGAGGTGGGGTCAGAGGTCAAAACAGAGCTGGTTTTGCTGCTGGACGTTTCAAACTCGATGAAAGGGACACCACTGCAGAGTGCCAAGAAGGTGGCGCTGTTGCTTTTGCGCAACATGGATCCCACATGGACATTCAACGTTGTTGTGTTTGGAACTCGTAAGTTTGTTTCCATTGAGAGCATGTATTTCATGTGTGTGTGTGTGTGCGTGTGTGCGTGTGTGTGTGTGTGTGTGTGTGTGTGTGTGTGTGTGTGTGTGTGTGTGTGTGTTATTTACTATATTTTTAAATATGCAGTTACTTTTGCACAGGGAAACTTTTTCTTCACCAAATAGATGTTTACAAACAGTAGTGAGTGTGATGTTATTTTCGTTTGGTTTTCTGTGCTGCTTTAGTTCTTTTTCTTGTTGTTGTGGTTACTATGTTTTCTTTGTCTTTCTTAGCTTGTTTGAGATTGTTGTTACCCAGAATATGTGGGTGTGGGTGTGTATCACGTATGTGGTGGAAAAGGACGTTAAACCCCCCCCCCCCCCCCCCCCCCCCAAACAGCCACCCCACCCACCCATGGGTGTGTATCACTTTGTTTTGTTTTGTTTTGCATTTCTCATTATCTAGTTTAAGTATGTGTGTATATGCCCATGTATTCTTTCCCTGCCTTATTGCGAACATTTAGTATGGATCGTGTTAATTAATACTCAGTGCCCATAGGGGGTCGTGAATAAAATTCTTGACTTGATAGATTGTAGCGACTTCCGTCAGACTTTTTTTTTTTTTTTTTTTGCCGCCCCAACTCTTCGCCAGCTCCAGTGGTGTTCCTCCCAGGTCATGGGTAGAATCCACGGAGGGCTCGGAAGCTGGGACAATTTTATTATGCATAATGATGGAGATGAGGATGATGATAAGACGATGCTATGGAGGTCCATGTTTGGGACTGTGGGACAGGGCTGCATTCCTCGCTTCCTGTCAAATATCCCGGTATTAACCAGGCCCGGGAACTACGGCACCTGCGGTGCCGGCCATGTAATCATCCCAGGGATCGATTTTCTCACGTGCCGTGCGACTATGTCTCGTATTTTGATAAAATGTCGCATAGAAATTTCGCAAAATGCGTCATATGTCCCACGAACATGACATCACAAGCGCACTTGACAACGCGAAGCAGAGATGCGCTGTCCGTGTCAGTCATAGAGTCTGTCACACTAATCTAATTTTAGTGATGAGGCTTACTTATCCCGCTCGCCGCGCGCGCTGCCAGGAACTCTCGCTCGAAAGAGTTGCAAAAAATATTGGCGCGTTATCAGTTTTCTCAGTTCTGCGATCGAGAGGTCCTTCTCCGTTCAGAACCTGAACGTCACTGCACTTAGGAACAGGTTCTCGGCACAGACATGTGACAGAGTGATGCGGGTGAACTTGACTGTCTCACAGAAAACGAAAATGTCTCATAAAAATGACTGATCAAGGAGACAATGTCTCATTGGCATTTTTGAGTAAATCCATCCCTGCATCCACATCATAAGACGTGTCATACCAAGGGAAGCCTCCCCAAAATCGCACCCGTGAAGTGGGTGAATCTCGGCTGTGTGGCAACAGCCTCCCCACTGGGTCCGTCAGACTTTAGAGCTGGTGAATATTTGATGAATGCTCAAGCCCTTTCTCCAGATAACAGCTTTGTTGGTGAAAAACAAGCTTCAGTGATAAAAACCTGTAACTGACCTGGTCTCAGAGGAACGAATAATCACGACATGTTCTTATTGTATGCTGCAGGCTACACAGAAATTTTCCCAAGCAGTCAGGCATACACAGAGGACAGTGTCACCAAAGCAGAGAAATTTATCCAGGTATGCAAAACGGCACAGCGCTTGCTACTTTATGTGCAAACCTTCACCCTGCTATTCACTCTGGTGCGTGCGACAGTGTTTCTGTTTTTTCCACGCCACCGCCCACAGCCTACTCTTCTGCAAAAGACGGCCGTGGGATTTTTAGCGAGCACACTTGATACTTGAGCACTGTGGTGCAGGAATTCTGTTGTGTAATGCCGGCAAAACACAGTATGACCATGCCATCATTTTAGGGGGAAAGGGGTGATTTCAAGATGAAAGACTTTGATGTAATGGTCTTTTTCCTCAAATGACTTACTATGCTTTGCCATTACACCGCAGAATTATGTCCACCATGGTATAAAAAGTGACTGGATGTTTGGAAAATGCCTGTGACCGATGAACGAGATGGGTATATGATTGTTTAAAAAAAAATGTTTAAAAAAAAGTACCAAAAAAAAACCCAATAAAAAAAAGATAGGTATTGGGTGGCGCTGCACCGCAGCGACGCGCTTCCCCCAGGGGAAGCAGCCCGAATTTCCCGTAAGGGACAATAAAGTAGTAAAAAAAGCAAAAACAAAAATAACCCCCGCACAATAAGTGAATTTATTATAATTTTGAAGTTTATTTTATTTTTTTAAGAAAAGCGTCAATCATTCACTTCACAGAGTGTGTTTAAAGGCCCTGTTGCTACCATTTTTGTTCTGAAGCGTCCTTGTGGTGTCTAACATCACACCACTAAAACTGATGCACAAATATATGCACAGACACGCTTGCGTTCAGCTGACTGGAGACAAAACGCAGTAGCCAGTGGCAGTGTCACTAAGGACAATTGAAAAATGTGGCAGACGTTGTATATTAGGCGCATTGAGTTTTATTGAAAGAAATGCGCCCTAGAAATACCATTTATTATTATTATATGGATGGTTGAGTTTTCCTCGTTCACACAGCCCTCAAGTGTCAGTGTGTTGCATTCAGAGCCATACTAATTTCTAAGATGGTCAGGCGTGGCCACAAGTGCCACTGTTCTAAAACCGATTCCTCCCTGTGTACAGTCTTGTAATTGCCGTTGTTTTCAGTCACAGTTTCACATTGTGCTTTCTTCATAGGCTGCGCAGGCTGATATGGGCAATACAGAGGTGTTCCGCCCTCTGCACGCCTACTTCCTCCTTCCACCTGCAGAGGGCGCTACAAGGAACGTGCTGCTGCTGTCTGATGGCCACCTGAACAATGAGACCTCGGTGATGGCTGACGCTCGCAGCAACTACCAGCACACGCGAATCTTCACATTTGGTGTGAGGTACAATGGCTTGTGATTTTCTTTTATAATAATAATAATAGTGAGTATTGTATAGGCGCTTTACCCAGTTTCATGAATCGGCTCAAAGCGCCGCGAACTGAACCCAACACGTACGCTCACGTAAATCACACGCATTGTCTCACACACTGGACATAAACACGTTACAATCACGTGGTGCGAAGGGTCAGCTCAGCTATTTAAATTTCGGAATTTAGAATTGCATTTATTTTCCAAATTTGGTGGGCTGAACCTTTCCAAAGCAGAGGGGGAGGAAGCCGGAGTACCTGAAGAGAACCCCCGACGATCGGCCCGAATGAACGGTGCCACATACGAGAAGGAAAAATTCTTTGCCCCGAGTGGGACTCGAACCCCTGACATCTCGCATTGGTTACAAGTCTCTTAACCACTGGACCACCGACCGCCTCAGCTCAGTACGTTGAATATGAAGAAGAAAGAACGTCTCCTGCTACCCAGTCAAGAGGTTATGGTTCGAGTCCCACTTGGGCATCAAACATTTTTCAGCTGAATTTACGTGGCATTGTTCATTGTGGGTTCTCTCGTCCCCCTCTGGTATGGAAATGTTCAGCCCACACAGAAAAATAAATATTTCGAAACCTAAATAAAGAAAGCAATTCTTGTCAAGAATAATAAACATAATAATAATGAGCATTTGTCTGCCGCCCAACCTCCTGCTGCAGCTCTAGGCGCCTACAGCAGAGTGACATCACATACATACACATTACATACACATGTCAGATTACATACACATTAAATACACGTCACATACACATTAAATACACGTCACATACACATTAAATACACGTCACATACACATTAAATACACGTCACATACACATTAACCCTTTCAGCCCTTGCTGGTTCCGGGCCTGAATGCTGTCCCTGTCCTGGGCACTTTTTTGCCTAGCCAGTCAGTCAGTTTAAAAAAAAAAATCGCTCAAACCCATGTGTAGACCTGATCGATACAAAGGAAAGGAAGTGCACAGCAGAGTAGTGCCCCTTGCTTCATGAATATTCAGTAGTCTGGCCAATGAGGAGCGAGTAGAAATTTTCACTAGCTCGCAGGTACATGTACCTGCGTAGGCATACGCGGCGGGTTCCTCGTGCAGGTACATGTACCTGCGTAGGGCTGAATGAGTTAAATACACGTCACATACACGTTACATACACACAGTCATGAAACATCCTAAACACAACATAATGATGGTGACAGTGATGGTTGAGCAGTCAGTTTTGTCTAAATAATCCAGCCGGAATAAATGGGATTTCAGAGTGCTTTGAAGAGAGTCCGCTGACGCAGCATGGCGAACATGGGAAGGCAGGCTGTTCCAAATGACTGGGCCGTGGTAGAGCAATGTTTACTGGTCTAGAGTTTTTGACTTTAACTGTGGAAAGCGGAGGATGCGGGTGTATAGCAGTGTGCTATAAGAGAAGAGTGTTATGATCAGTCTGCATTTATTTTTGTCTTTCAGCCCAACGTGCAATGTGTACACACTGAAATCGCTGGCGCGGGTGTCGGCCGGCACATTTGAGTTTTTTGACACCAAGGTCAAATCCAAGTGGGAAGAAAAAGTGAAGCGACAGCTCAGCAAGGCCAGTCAGCCAGGCCTGACATCCGTTGCGGTTGAATGGCGACAGTATGATGACAACTTGCCTCCCCCAGTGCAGGCACCTCGGCGGATCACAGCGCTGTTCAACGGAACACGACAGGTCATTTACGGCTTCGTACCCAACTGCACAATGGTAGGCGACAATTGATATTTGGTGCAGGCATGTCTACCTTTACAGAGTAGCCGTATTTGTCGCGGAAAACGCATAAAATTAACAGTCTGTCCGGGAAATACAGATATCTGCCGTGCCTCCCGAAAAAAAAGCCCATAACCATGTCTGAATCTCCGTCGCAGTAATTGACCTTGTAGTCTGTCTTGGACATGATGATTGAGGTGGCATAACTGCATGGCAGAGCGCAAATGGGACATAATCCAGACCAGGTCTTTTCGGCATGATGGCTGCCATTGCGTGCATACGATTTTGATCGCCAAAATCGGTCTCCTTTCATTCTCATTTAAACGAAACTAAGTTGTCTGACAAACCCATTTGTGATACATTTGTACAGAGTATAATTGTATCCAGGTAAGCCAACATGGTGATTTAGTTTGTGTCTGAAGCTTGGTTTATGTGCTTTTTTTTTTCTTTTTTTTTTTGCTGCCACAACTCTATGCCGGCTCCAGTGGTATTCCTCCCTGGTAATGGGTGGAATCCACGGAGGGCTTGAAAGCTGGGGCAATTTTTATTATGCATGATGATGGAGATGAGGATGATGGTAAGATGATGCTTGGAGGTCCGTGTGGTTTGGGACTGCGCGACAGGGCGGCATTCCACGCTTCCTGTCATAAATATCCCGGCATTAACCAGGCCTGGGAACTACGGCACCTGCGGTGCCGGCCGTGTAATCGTCCACATCATAAGACGTGTCATACCAAGGGAAGCACCCCGAAAGTCGCACCCGTGAAGTGGGTGAATCTCGGCTGTGTGGCAACAGCCTCCCCATTGGGCCCATAGCACACCCACTCTGGGTAGGAGCCGACCTAGGTAGGAAAAATCCCGTTTGCCTCGGCTGGGACTCGAACCCGGGTCTCCCGGTCCATAATCCGAAGTGCCAACCACTTCACTACCGGGGGGGGGGGGGGGGGGGGGGGGGGCTTGTATTCTTGGTGGGGTCCTTAAGGATGTGTTGTGGATTTTCTGGCTGTTAATTGCAAGGTAGGCATGCCTGGTTGGTGTATCTCATAGCCCAATACCCGAGAAAGGGAAATTTTGGATGATATTGCTGTAGCACCACATCTTTTTCTCTTTCTCAGGCAGGGGAGGGTCGGGCTCAGGCCCTGAAATGGTACAGATGTGAAGTGATTGGGTGTGTGAAAAATACCGTTACATGTTTAATATCTGTTTCAGGCGTTCCTGTCAGCAGTGGTTGGGGGCCAGGAGGTGTCCACGGTTGTGTCAACATCAGAACTGGCCATCACCAAAGGGCTGGTGAGACAGTGTTATTAATCACAATTTTTTTGTTGGTCTTTTTTCTTTTTGTAAACTTTTCTTTTAAACCTTCCTCAACTCCGGTGTCAGCAATGAAAGTGATAGTTAATAGTTATTTATAATTGCAAGATTTTTGGTTTTGGGGGGATTGTTTTTTTGTTTTTTTTCCTTTTTTGAAATTGAGGTCTAATTTGTGTCTGAACATTCATACTTGTTTGGTAACACAGCATTGGTTGATAATACAGCAGAGATTATTCTCCGTCAGAAACCTCGGGGAGCCGGGATAGCTGAATGGTAGAGCGTTGGACTTTCAGCGCTTGGGACATGAGTTCGAATCCAGGCTGTGGCCAGATATTTGTGCTGGCCTTTTCTCATTGCCCCGTCTTTGATATCACCCATTCGTGGTGGACAAGGACGTTAAACTCCCAAACACCCCCACCCACCCTTGTCAGAAACCTCCTTTGTAGGTTTGCCACCCTGTTCATCGAAAAACTTACTTAACAGTTATGTTTGAAAACAGCCTTGGTATTGATACATGTAGCACGTAATGCTAATTGGTTGTTGTGTTTATGTGTGTTTTGAAGGTGGTCCATCGTCTGACAGCAAGAGGTGTGATTCAGGATTGGGAGGCCGGGCTTCTGTCGGACGACCGCACTGACCATGAGGTTGGTGGTTGTGTGTGTGTGTGTGTGTGTGTGTGTGTGTGTGTGTGTGTGTGTGTGAATAATTGTACAGTTATTATCTTCATCATCATCATTATCATTACTGTTATTCAGATTTAAGGAATGAGTTAAACTTGACAGTTAAATTGCGCCTGCGTAAGTTTTGCTTTAATAATACATAATAATAGTAATAATAAATTGCTTTTATATAGCGTAGTCCCAGCAGATGCTGGCTCAGAGCGCTCTACAATTACAATTACACACACACACACACACACACACACACACACACACACACACACACACACACACACACACACACACACACACACACACACACACACACACACACACACACCGTTTCATAACATACAGCTGGGATCTGGATAAAATGAGCTGGCGGGAGGGACGGGGGGGATGAGTATTTACAGGCGGATAGAGTTGTGCCAGCAACAAAGACCGTTTCGGAGCTAATCAACTAAGAGGGAGAGAAGGCTGACTGGAAGAAGTGGGTTTTTAGTTTGTTTTTAAAAACTGTGAAAGATGGAGACTGACGGACATGTAGAGGAAGTGAATTCCAAACTCTCGGGAGCCGGTACTGAAAAGACCTCCTATTAAATGTAAGTTTCACACAGGGGATGGTGAGAAGTCTTTCTGAACTGGACCGGAGAGTTCTTGGCGGGTCATAGCACTTGCTTTAGCAACAGACTGTGAAGGTCTGAATGCTCGGCATCACAAATCGTAGATATGCTGCTGCATTCACTACTTCTGTCCAGGTTACATTGAATGGTAGAATGTGATCAGCGGCTGATGTTCAGTACTGTTTTCTGGACAGGTGGCCAAGATGAATGAAAAGCAAGACATCATTGAGCTCAGCAAGGAATACTCCATTGTCACGCAGTTCACGTCCTTCGTGGCCATTGAGAAGAGGGATAAGGTAAGTTTTGTGGTCGCACAGAAACGTTGTGAAATATGGAAATGTGAATTGTGCACACTAAATAAAGTCAAGCATGAGCATAGGGGAGGGCGAAAAAAAAAACTCTTAGCATTGCCTGTTTCCTCTGGTTGTGTGAAATGGACTGGTTTTCCGTCTCACTCTTCAGCTAACTCTTGTGTCCTTCGTGTTCCAAGTGTTAGAACAAAGAAATACGGGCAGCGGCCGTTTTCGCACCAAGAATCCACCCTGCGGAACACTCGTCCCCTCAAAAAAATAAGGCGTATAGTTTCGTATTGCAAGTCTATTTTTGCTTTCAGCAGAAAATGGTTGCTGTCAGTAAAAAAAAACCCTCCACATCAGTAGATGAGTAAGAATAAATCTTGACATCGTCTCTTTTTACAATTAACTTATTCATCTTATTTACACGTGTACGAAGGATGAAGATATGACGCTGAAGAAAGGTCCAACCATCGGCGACCTGGTTGGCAAAGAGACGGTGGACATCCTCGACTACATGGGCTGGGAGAAAACAGCTGCGGACATGGAGGTCGACCAAAAGGTAGAAAACGTGAACTTGTTCTGTTACCATTCCAGCACCGCGTGAAATACAACATCATTAGTTATTTAGAATTTCGAGTCTGACCCAACATTTTGGTCAGATCAGCAGGATCACCTAGTACCATGAGGCACAGTGTGACTTTGCTAACAATTATGCTATTCGTGCATGTTAACTCTTTCGTTGCCACACACGTGGTGGAAAAGGACGTTAAACTCCTAAACACCCACACCCACCCTCTTTCGTTGCCAAATTTCTAAATGAACAGAACTGGCCAGCGCCAAGTTTCTTTTCAACTGTGAGAACTGCTGGGGAATGGGTCTCTTTAAAATTGAATGCCTATATATCAGAAGGTTTTACAAGATTTTCATTTTACTTCAAATTTTGCATGCAATGTGTCATGTCTAATGGACCATGTCCACAGGGCACAGTGTTCAGCAAGCACATACAAGCAAAAAATGTAATGCCCGACGCGGAGAAACTTGACTTTGACTCAGTAGTGTCAGAAGCTTTAAAAAAAAAATTATCAGTAAGAGGCTTGTGCTAAGCACAAGTACTGTTACGGAAGTTTAAAAAAAAAAATTTTGTTGGTTTTTTGTTGTTGCTGTTTTTGTTTTGTTTTGTTTCCTCCCTTCATCATTTTCCCGTGTGTTTCTATAAGTTTTGGTTTATTCATTCATTTTGACAAATATGTGCGTAACCTTGTGCGTAGGTCCGAAACTTCCTGAGTTGCTTTCCCGAACATAAGTTTATCATTATTGTTATCATTATCGTTGTTGTTTATCATCATTTCAGCCTGTCATCCCTCTCATCGTGAGGACCTTGACTGGGAAGGGGGTACCTGTGTCAGCCAGGGAGAACTTCACTGTGGCCGACTTAAAGAAGCAGGTTTTTGACTCGGAGGGGATCCCCAGTGAACAGCAGCGTATAGTCTGTTCTGGCAGACAGCTGGAGGATGGCCGTCTGCTCTCCGACTATGGCATTGATAGCAGCAGCATTCTGCACCTGGTGACGAGGCTAAGAGGTGGGTGGGGCCTATGTCTATGCTCAGTTACATCCCTTGCTCAGATTAATTGTGAAAAGAGCATTCATAAGCTTTGACCAGTTGTGTTAACAATTCTGTTGCAGAAGCTTTGGTTGTTTAGAATTGAGGCCCTTAGCTTTTTCTTTCTGTTATTGTATTGATTGTGTGTGTGTGTATGTATACATATATATGTATGTGTGTGTGTTCAAAAAGAGATTAATATAAAAAAAAGAAAAAAGAGAGGTGGGGGGGGGGGGAATTGTTTATTAAAAATATGTAATTCAGTCACCTAACATTCGGCAGTCTTGCCTCTGTGCCCTCAAGGATGCTGACGTTACTTGCAACATTTTAGTTACCAGTGATGGAGTGTGTGTGTGTGTGTGTGTGTGTGTGTGTGTGTGTGTGTGTGTGTGTGTGTGTGTGTCTAAAATAATGTAAGTTTGTCAGCCAGTCCCTCCCTCATACACACATGCTCGAACATGCACACACATGCACATACGTACCCATGCACACACGCCTGCGTGTACACACACACACACACACACACACACACACACACACACACACACACACACACACACACACACACATCCTCCCAATCCCCACCGACCCTTTTCCTCATTTGACAAATTCCTAACTACATCTGGAGGCAACAAAAAAGAAATAATACAGACTGCTTTTATCCCCCCCCCCACCCCCTCTCTCTCTCTCTCTCTCTCTTAACAGACCACTTATCTTGGAGGCGTAGGCCGAAACGTTGACTGTGAGATGTGTTGTTCAAGATAAATGGTCTATATTATTTCTCTTTGTACTTTCTACTGAATTGTCTACTATCCTCCAGCAATCATTATGGCTACCCATTTATAAATACGTTGAATCAACACACACACACTGTTTACTGTAGCATGTGTTTTCCTGAGCCCCTCACAAGTGCATTTTATTTAGTTAATTTTTTTCTTTTTACAAATATTCAGGTGGACATGGTGAGAGTGATGCGACAATTAAAAGTAAGTTGTCATTATTTCAGGACTTGTACCCTCTCGCTTTTGTAATACAGAGCTCGCCTAATTATTCAGATAGACTATTTCACTTGCACAGATGTGCTCCATAGGGCAACTGTTCCAACACGTAAGTCTGTTTCTGTGAATGTGGACAAAGAGCGTTTTAAAAAAAACACCGTAATTGTCTGTTGCCCCGGTACTGGGATCACTCCTGCTGGATGTGGCAGGTGAGTGATGTTCACGCAGCAGTATGTTTGCAGGTGCAGAAAAAAAAAAGAGACGGCCAAAAGACCCATTTTCTAACATGTCTAGTCTTACAGATCTATTTTGCATCTATTTTGCATCATGCCACTTAGACCCATTTTCTAATGCGTCTAGTCTTACAGATCTATTTTGCATCATACCACTTAGACCCATTTTCTAATGCGTCTAGTCTTACAGATCTATTTTGCATCATGGCACTTAGACCCATTTTCTAACAATGTAACATGTCTAGTCTTACAGATCTATTTTGCATCATACGTGTACCACTTAGACACATGTGTAGTCACAGTCTCACACAGACTTCGCTGAGCCATCAGAAACTAAAACGCAAAGCGGCAAGAGCTGCGTCTGCTACAGCCTTGCACGCAGGCACTGACTACAACTTCAGGGTGTTGCAGGTCATGTTTGGGTCCTTGTCAGCAGATGTCGCTGTGTCCGGGCCGAACGTCAGGGGTTCTGTCCGGGCACTCCGGCTTCCTCCCCCTCTGCTCTGGAAATTTTCCGCCCACAAAATTAACAAATAAATGCAGCTCTAAAATTTTGAAACTTCAGATTGCTGAGTTGGTCCTTTGCACCGTGTGATTGTCATGTGTCCATGTCCGGTGTGTGAGAGTATGCGTGTGATTCACGTGAGCTTGCGTGTTGGGTTTAGCTCACGGCGCTTTGAGCCAAATATTTGTGATAAGGCACGTATATTATTGAGCTTATCATTATTATTATTATTACCACACTCAACCTTGTGGCTGAGTTGTCCTCCTTTGCGCGGCCATCAAACATTGGTGTGTTGTGTTCAGAGCTCTACTTATTAAGATTGGGGGGGGGGGGGGGGGGAAGGGGTGTAAAACAGCCAGAGTTACCTTGCTCCAGTATGTGACAATAAATTGTACCAATCAGTGTCTCCTTGGTTGATATTGAGCGATCTTTTACAGGTGCAAAAGTTAGTGCTCGCATATCCTCCTCCAGCTTCGACACATCCTCTGCCTCATCGTCTGCATCGTCATTACTAGAGGATGGAGATCTAGAAGTGGCTGATGCATTGTGTTTAGCTATGGAAGACGAAGAAGCGGGTCCTGTACTTGAAGGTATGAGCGTGAGTCCTGTACTTGAAGGCATGACCGCTGATGTGATTTTTATTAGCATTTTAGTGCAAGCGACTGTAATATAAGTGAGCAAGTAACAGCATGCATGTGTGTGTGATTGCAAAGCAGCTCTTTTAAAACCACAACAAATTCCTAATGTTTATACATATGGCAATAAAGTTACGTTTATATTTATGATGCATTAGACTAATGATCTTCAGGGTGGGTGGTGGCGTAGTGGTAATGTGTCATTCCACAAGTGTGAGAGCTGGAGTTCAAGTGCCGGTCAGGGCGTCAGATTTTTCACGCCAAGCATGTGGCACCGTTCATTCTCTCGTTCGACGCAGTTCAGTGAATTTCAGAATTTAAAGTCTGAGTACATACTGGCCCCCGTAGTGTAGTGGTTAGCACGTCGGACCATGGACCGGGGAGACCTGGGTTCGAGTCCCAGCCGAGGCAAGCGGGATTTGACCTACCTAGGTCGGCTCCTTCCCAGAGCAGGTGTGCTATGGGCCCAGTGGGGAGGCTGTTGCCACACAGCCAAGATTCACCCAATTCACGGGTTTGACTTTGGGGGTGCTTCCCTTGGTATGACACGTCTTATGATGTGGATGATTACACTGCCGGCACCGCAGGTGCTGTAGTTCCCGGGCCTGGTTAATGCCAATCTCTTACCACCATCCTCATTTCCATCATCATGCATAATCAAAATTGCCCCAGCTTCCGAGCCCTCCGTGGATTCCACCCATGACCAGGGAGGAACACCACTGAAATTGGCAAAAAGAGTTGGGGCAGCAAAACAACCCAAACACAAAAAAAGTCTCAATATGTATGAGAGGCATACAAGAGCATGTGGAAAACGTTCCATTGAGTGTGCATGATCTGTGCATCTGAGTCAGCCACTTGGGTCACGATACATGTAACGACTGAAACTAATGCGGTGTATGTGAGGTGTATGCGTAGCATGTACAGCAGGTACGTATGTATATACTTCTGTACCAGTCTGTTGCACGTACATGTGTGTTGTGTAAAATGTGCACAACGTATGTATGGAATGCATGTATATGTTCATGTACGATGAAAAACAAGAATAATAATAATATTTTTTAAAAATGAAACTATTGCGGTGATTCAGGTTAGGGTATATCTTGTTCTATGTACGTAGAAGCGTGCCGCGTACTAAGCAGTTTTCAGTATTTGGTTACGGACTGAACACCAGCTAGACAGTGCTGATTGGTGGTTAGTTTTAGTGACTCGGTGGTACTGATGTGTAGCTCCCTACATGTATCCCAGCAGGGGCGCTGGAACCGGGTGGGTGCAAGAGTATCTTTTTGCCCCCCCCCCCCCCCCCCCCCGGAAAATCAGGTGACTATGGCAGGAGGGGGGGCAAAGCCATGGTCTTGCCCCCCCTCCCTTCCCCTACCCCCCCTCCCCCTACCCCTGTTCCTGCTCTCTCCCTGATCCCACCCAACAGAGAACTCAGTTTAGCC
>JACVVK020000176.1:497500-595000 GCA_018292915.2 Batillaria attramentaria | reverse complement strand
AGTGTGAGAGGTGGTTGTTTGAATCCTCCTTTGGGCAACGAATTTTTTTAAAACTTGCAGCACCATTCATTCAGGCCGACAATCAGAGGTTCTGTTGCAGATATCACAACTCCCCCTTCGCCCCCCCCCCCCCCCCCCACACACACACCCACACACCCCCACACACCTTCTGCTTTGGATTTTTGCAGCCCTGTAAAATTAAAAAATTTATGCAATTCTACATTCCGAAACCTGCATAGCTTGGTTGCCCCCACGCTGATTGTGATGTCTGGTGTGTGAGAGAATGCATGTGATTCACATGAGCGTGCGTGTTGTGTTCAGCTCGTGGCACTCGCAGCCGAGCAGTTGGGTGAAGCGCCTTCTTAATGCACGATATTATTTTATTTATTAATCATATTATCATTATTGTTGTTGTCTCTATGTTTGTCCAATACAAATAGCGTAGTTGCGGTTCTGCCACACAGTGACGCTCTCTAGCGGGTGAGGCGTGGCGCGAAACCGCTGTGGTGGTGGGCAAATGGCTGGTCGCGGGTTAGCGGGTAGTACTAGAGATAGCAGGGACAGCAGTGGGTTGCAGTAATGTAGTATTTTTGACAATGAATTATATTCCACAGTGGTGTACATTGCTTTCAATTCAATTCAATTCAATTCAGTTCAATAATTCTTTATTGTCCTCAAAGGGAGGCAGTTTAGTTGCAGCGTAAAAACAGACAACAACCACATATACAATATAACATGTCATAATAGTTAAATATGTAATATTACAACAGTAGCACACGAACACACACGCACGCCCGCACCTGCACACACACGCGCGCGCACACACATACACGCACGCGCACACACACACACACACACATATGCACGCACCGTTCGCAGGCAAGGCTTGGTTATTCACATCAATTTTCAAGGAACAAAGGAAACGGAGGGGGGGGGAGGGGTGTTTGACGGATCAGCAGCATGTCTACCTGCGATTCTCTCAGCAGACTTTGCAAAATCAGATTTTGAATTTATTCAGTCTTTCCTGTCTGACCGTCAAGTGAAGCAAATGCTTCAGAAAAATACAGAATATCAGTTGGCAAACCTTAACATCTGAATTAAAAATTGAGAAAACAAACATGATGTGTCGTTCGGAAAATGTGCCGCGCTGACAGGCATCGGCAGTGGTTGTAAGTTTTCCCTGTACATCGCCTCGGTCCACAAATTTCTGAGAAATGTTGGATGAAAATGGCTCGGATGCACTAACTTGACCATTTGGTAACAGCATCTTGAGATATTTGTTACCCAAAGATAGTCCTGGTGCCTTTTTCGCAGCTGACTGCAAGATGACGCTAGCTCGGCATGCGCCCGTGGAAAACAGCCCACTTAGTGTGGGACGCGGAGCCAAACTTGGTTTAAAATTGTGCACGTTCGCGCATGTTCGCATGCAAAACGACAAACGGCAAAAGCGTTAATGATTTCAGTGGTGATTTTGAAAGTGAGAGCGAGAGTGAAGCCGATGAGTGAAGACAGTCATGTACCTCTGCGTACAAATCAAATTCTAATTTAGCCTCTTGTAACCGAAATCATATTTCAGCGTCGATTGTACACCGGAAGGTATTTGGGTCACCGATCAGTGGAAAATCCGATGGAAAGAAAGGAGGGAAGCTGAAACAAGGGCAAGAGTTACACGCCTTTACACAAAGTTTACTGGAATCGGTGGACGCAGACCGTGTTTACTTTGACCCACGAACACGAAGCATGGCAGGTTAGTACCATACTTTACTTTGCTGTAGTAGGCAGAATATTATGTTTCTTTTTGTTGGCCTCAGAGATTGCCAGACTTTCCCAGTGTAGCATTTGACAGGGGATTTAGCGTAGTGGTTAAGGCATCTATCCGCCTGCGGATTGTGATCTGCCTGGTTCAAATCCCCTGGTTAGCAGGACTTTGGTTGGGGAAAATTCAAATTCATGTGGACTTGTTTAATAAAAATAATAATAAATTTCATTTATATAGCGCACTTCTCAGATACAGTGACTCATTGCGCTAACACACATCACTCATACACATTCACACTATACAGACAAACACGTCAATCAGTACATATTACACATCACACAATACAAAGACACATCAGTTGAAAGCCTGTTGAAAAAGGTGCGTTTTCAGTCCAGATCTAAAAGCTGATAAAGATGGTGGTTGTCTCAGCCCCATAGGCAGATAGTTCCAGACTGTAGGGGCGGCAAAACGGAAACATCGTTCACCGTGCTTGTCATGCCTTCTCGTTCACACACCTGCATGAATATGTATCAAGTGTGCACATCAAAATTTTCTTGAAAATTTGTTATTGTTTTATTGTCGCTTTCTCATAATGCAGGCTGCTTACCCCTGGTGGAAGCAGCGCCACCCAACCTAGCCTATTTTTGAATTTCTGATGGGAGAGGCGGTAGAATGGATAACAGATAGTGTCCTTTTGAGTTCATTTCCTTTTACTTGTTGCGGAATTTCTTTTTGATGAATTTGAATCTTCATGGCTGGCTTTTCACTTCTGCCAAACGTGACATGCTTGAGCGCTGTGTGTGTATAAATAAATATATATATTTTACGATTTTGCAATTTTGCTGGGGGAGGGAAAGCCAGATAAGAGAGAAACCGGAGAGAAACCCACGATGAGCAGCCCGGCAGCCAGGAAAAACCCGTATCACATATCACAAGCTCGACCTGGGCTTGAACCCGCGCTTCATCGCCATGACATTAGTGACGGTCGTTCAGTAGCGCAGCGGCTAAATCCCATGCGCTACTTATTAGACCACCGCTCACCCCTTGGCAGGGCAGGGTAGGGTATTGTGTGCTATGGGTGGCTATTGCTCATCTGTTCTAAAGATTCTAAAGGCGCTGCAGGGCAGGAAGGTGAAGCAATAAAAGCCTGCTGCTGCTAAGCGCTACTTTATGTGAAACCTCCACCCTTCGCTTCACTCTTGTGCTTATGACAGTATTTCTGTTTTCCACGTCATCGGCCACGGCCTACTTAGCATCGATAGATGGACACGGGATTTTCAACGTGCTCACTGGATATGTGCGCATGCGTTGAACATTTTCTTTTCTTTTTTTTCTTCTTTTTTTGCTGCCCCAACTCTTTGCCAGCTCCAGTGGTGTTCCTCCCAGGTCATGGGTGGAACCCACGGAGGACTCGGAAGCTGGGACAATTTTTTATTATGCATGATGATGGAGATGAGGATGATAGTAAGATGATGCTATGGAGGTCCATGTGGTTTGGGACTGCGGGACAGGGCCGCATTCCACGCTTCCTGTCATAAATATCCCGGCATTAACCTTGCCCGGGAACTGCGGCACCTGCGGTGCCGGCCGTGTAATCATCCACATCATAAGACGTGTCATACTAAGGGAAGCACCCCCAAAGTCGCACCCGTGAAGTGGGTGAAACTCGGCTGTGTGGCAACAGCCTCCCCATCGGGCCCATAGCACACCCGCTCTGGGTAGGAGCCGACCTAGGTAGGAAAAATCCCGCTTGCCTCGGCTGGGATTCGAACCCGGGTCTCCCGGTCCATGATCCGAAGTGCTAACCACTACACTACGGGGACCGGTGCGTTGAACATTTTCAGTGGAGTAAGCTGTGGTAATACATATACATGTGATGGTAGCAGTGATACATCCTCTCAGAGTGTTAAGCAAACTTTTTCTTCATGTGTTACAGAGCAGCGCAGTCAAAGATCAAGGTCTCGATCTAGGGAGCGCAGAGCCAAAGGTTTGTGTTCTGTGTGATCTGTGTGTGTGTGCGCGCGTGTGTGTGTGTGTGGGTGCGCACATATTGTGTGTGTGCAAGCGTACGTGCGAGCCTGTATGTGCACGCTCATGAGTGAACATCAGTCCCATCATTTTATGTCCTTAATTATTTTTTTAACACTCTTTTTGAAGGCCTGTGAATGCCGTATATATTGGACTTCAAATGACACATGCTCACTAGGTATCCAATGATAGTCTATCATGGCTGAAGGCTCAGTCAAATGGCACATGCTCACTAGGTATCCAAGGATAGTCTATCATGGCTGAAGGCTCAGTCAAATGGCACATGCTCACTAGGTATCCAAGGATAGTCTATCATGGCTGAAGGCTCAGTCAAATGACACATGCTCACTAGGTATCCAATGATAGTCTATCATGGCTGAAGGCTCAGTCAAATGACACATGCTCACTAGGTATCCAATGATAGTCTATCATGGCTGAAGGCTCAGTCAAATGACACATGCTCACTAGGTATCCAATGATAGTCTATCATGGCTGAAGGCTCAGTCAAATGACACATGCTCACTAGGTATCCAATGATAGTCTATCATGGCTGAAGGCTCAGTCAAATGACACATGCTCACTAGGTATCCAATGATAGTCTATCATGGCTGAATCCTCAGTCAAATGACACATGCTCACTAGGTATCCAATGATAGTCTATCATGGCTGAAGGCTCAGTCAAATGACACATGCTCACTAGGTATCCAATGATAGTCTATCATGGCTGAATCCTCAGTCAAATGACACATGCTCACTAGGTATCCAATGATAGTCTATCATGGCTGAAGGCTCAGTCAAATGACACATGCTCACTAGGTATCCAATGATAGTCTATCATGGCTGAAGGCTCAGTCAAATGACACATGCTCACTAGGTATCCAATGATAGTCTATCATGGCTGAATCCTCAGTCAAATGACACATGCTCACTAGGTATCCAATGATAGTCTATCATGGCTGAATCCTCAGTCAAATGACACATGCTCACTAGGTATCCAATGATAGTCTATCATGGCTGAAGGCTCAGTCAAATGACACATGCTCACTAGGTATCCAATGATAGTCTATCATGGCTGAAGGCTCAGTCAAATGACACATGCTCACTAGGTATCCAATGATAGTCTATCATGGCTGAAGGCTCGGTTTTTGCCACCAACATGCTGTTATAGTTTTATCATTAGGTTGTTTTTGTTGTTTTTATTGTTGTTGTTTTGAATGGCCAAAATACCATTAAGTACAAAAGCAATTTTTGTGTAATTAAAATGCAATTGATTTCCACCCCCCCCCCCCCACCACCACCACTCCCCAAACAAGCCTTCTCCCTCTCCCTCTCCAAAAAAAAAAAAAAAAAAAAAATCACTCCAGTATTTATGAATGATGGTTGTATATTGTGACAGATGAAAGTCCTTGCGTTTCAGAGGAAACAGAAACAGTCACGTATCTTGAGTCAGAACGTAAACCCAGCCCTGAACATTCCATCTTTACAAAGGCAAGATATTTCTGTGTGCCAGCCCCACGTCGACCCCCGGCAGCTGTGGAAGTCACTGCAGAACAAATAACGCAAGAGGCAAAGCCACTGGACGTAAGTTACAAAACCATGTCTGGAATTCATTTGAGAGAGGAGGACGGTGAAGATGAGACTGGGAAGCGTTGGGGAGCCAGAACCTATCAGACGGCGAGGAGGTCCCTGCCGCTGGCAGATGTAAATCAGTATGCATCGGAGGGACGTTTTGATGGTATGGCTGTAAGTCAGATGAGAAAGGAGGAAGAGGCTCAGCCAGAGGCAACAAGAAGCAGAGATAGGGGATTAGCTCGCAAAGGATCCCTAAGTGCAGGATTACAGGCAGTGACATCTGGTGAGGAAGAGGCTGTTCTTGTCTCGCGGGGATCAAGAACTCGTCAGACGGCAAGGCGTTCCACTGGAGGTAGGGCACCTCGCTACAGCCCCCCAGCGGCAGATTTAACTGCGAGAGGCACTGAAGAAGCATGGTGTGATGAAGATGTCGTTGCGGAAGCTGAATCACCGGAGGAAATGTACGATGATATCTATTGTGATGGTTCAGCTTTGGGTTTCGGTTCTTTAGATCTGTCTGCACAAGTACCACAGCTGCCTCCTCCACGCCCTCGACTACCACCACCACCACCACCACCACCACCACCACCACCATCTGGTTTAAGGGTCCTTGCAGCAGCTGAGTCACCGGAGGAAATGTATGATTATGCCTACTTTGATAGTGCAGCTTCGGGTTTCGGTTTGGAAGATCTTCTGTCTGCACAGGTACCACCGCCGACCCCACCACGATGGCGACGACCACCACCACCACCGCCACCACCAACAGTGGCTTTTAGGGCCCCTCCACCACTCCCCCAGGAGGCTCGTTCAGGTTCAGGTGATGAATTTGAAGATGCGTATGATGATTTTGAAGAGCTTTATGTTGAATGTCAGTTGCCACCACGGCCCCCACCCCCACTACCAGCAGCTAGTGCGCTGAAGTCTGCTTCAAGTGGCTCTCTTATGCCATTACTATCGTCTCAACAAATACAGCTACAAATGAACAATACAGTGATGGTTGGGGCGCCACCGCCACCACCACCGCCACTGCCAGGTGGTTCATCTGCACCACCACCACCACCACCCGGATTATCTGCACCACCGCCACTACCACCCAGATCATCTGCACAACCGCCACCACCAGCTTCAGCAATGGCAAAGCCACCACTACCACCACCGTCACCACCACCACCCGGATTATCTGCACCACCGCCACTACCACCCAGATCATCTGCACAAAGGCCACCACCAGCTTCAGCAATGGCAAAGCCACCACTACCACCACCGTCACCACCACCACCCCCACCACCACCACCTCCACATCCAACGAAGAGGGTCGCACATCAGGTGCAGTTGGCAACTTCTCGAGTTGGTGGAGTAGTCCATGCCCAACGACAACAGCAGCAACCGGCATGTGTGGATGCTATGTCTACAGTCTCAGTGCAAGAAGCCAGCGTCACAGCACCATCCAGTGTATTGTTGGAATGTAAGGCAAGAAGGTCTAAAGCTTCAGTACTGGAGACCAGCATCACTGGCAGTTTCCGTGGGCGTGCGCCATCAGGAATATATGCTTTTGAATTAAGGAGTGGTCGGTCGCACGCACATAGTGCGCAGTCACTGGAGCCACTGCGAGCGACACTTTTATCCAAGATGGCTGAAAGCCTGGAAAAGCGTGACAGTAGGACCTCAGCGGCGGCGCCTGTCAAGAGAAGTAAGTGTGTGTGTGTGTGTGTGTGTGTGTGTGCGTGTGCGTGTGTGTGCATGCATGTGTGTGTGCATGCCCATGTTTGTGTTTTGTGCATGCGCATGTTTCTGTGTGTGTGTGTTTGTGTGTATGTTCACACTTATGTGTATGCCCATGTGTGGTGGTTTGTGTATGTGTGTGTGTGTGTGCGCAAGTATGTGAGTGCGCATCCTATGCATGTGTTTTTGTGCACACGCATGTTTGTGTGTGTGTGTGTGCCCATGTGTGTGTGTGTGTGCCCGTGTGTGTGCATGCCCATGTTTATGTTTTGTGCACAGGCATGTTTTTGTGTGTCTGTGTGTGTGTGTGTTTGTGTGATCACACTTGTGTCTGTGTGCATGTGTGTGCCCATGTGTGGTGGTTTGTGTGTGTATGTGTGTGTGTGTGCACATGCATGTGTGTGTGCATGCCTATGCGTGTGTGTGTGTGTGTGTGTGTGTGTGTGTGTGTGTGTGTGTGTGTGCGCACGCGCTCATGCATGTGTGTTTGTGAGCGTGAGAGAGCAAGCAATAGCAGTCACAGCAGCAGCAGCAGTATTCTAACTTTGATTCAAGATCCAAAATACTTTTTTTTATCCCTTAGAGAAATTCATTTTGTCACCACCTTGAAGACATAGCAGTGTGACATAGCCCACATCAGCCAGCATCAGAAAGCACACATGCGTGCGCACACGCACACACACACACACACACACACACACACACACACACACACACACACACACACACACACACACACACACACACAGTTAATTGTGTAATTTGCTGACTGTTAATTTGAAATTTCTTGAACATTTTGAAGTCTGAATTACAAAACTGATAGCAACCCTTTCGATAGTTTCAGCAATGCACTCAGGTCTGAAGGCAAATTCCATCATGGATGCCAGTGACGTGCTGGAGCAGGAAGCGGAAGAGCCTGTTTTACATACACACTCCATGGAAATGAATAAAATGCTCAGTCATGCATCCTCAGTATCAAGATATTCTTCTTTGAGCTCGCTGCGGGAGAGGCGGGAGGCATTTAGAACAAGGAAAATGGCTAAAAGCCTGGAACAGCGTGACAGTAGAACCAAAGCGGCGGCACCTGTCAACAGACACACAGACAACGTGGATCGTTGGTCAAGAGGCGAGGCAATGGGCGCTGGAGGAGGCGGCCGGGTCAAGGCCGACTTCCGGTCAGGACTGGAACAGGTGCCGGTGGTTCGCGAGGGCGCCAGCCTGGACGCCTGGCAACAGATGTGGTCAGGGAACCTGGAGAAGCTGATGTCGCTTCAGGCACAGGTGAGACGTACCTTGCAGTGGGTGTGGCTGACTCTCATTGAAGTCTCAATACGTAGGACACGCATACGCATACATGGGGCGGTCGGTGGTCTAGTGGTTAAGAGACCTGTCACCAATGCGAGAGGTCAAGGGTTCGAGTCTCCCTCGGGGCAAAGAATTTTTCCTTCTCGTATGTGGCACCGTTCATCGGGGGTTCTCTCCGGGTACTCCGGCTTCCTCCCCCTCTGCTTTGGAAATGTTCAGCCCACCAAATTTGAAAAATAAATGCAATTCTAAATTCCGAAATGTAAATAGCTGAGCTGACCCTTCGCACCACGTGATTGTAATGTGTTTATGTCAAGTGTGTGAGAGAATGCGTGTGATTCACGTGAGCATGCGTGTTGGGTTCAGTTCGCGGCGCTTTGAGCCGATTCAGGAAATTGGGTAAAGCGCCTATACAATACTCATTACTATTATTATTATTATTATACAACAGGGTGTGGAAAGCTTTCCAACAAGTGCGTTGACTGTGCATGAAAATCAGCCACTAGCATCTCAGACCATTGTGACTCTGGCCGGCTTGTCTATTGTTCTAGAGGTAACGCGTACTGTGGCAATGGGAGGCAGCAAAGGGTTAATAGTGATCCTGTATAACGCACAGGTGATCATTCATGTCAGATGCAGCAGAGCTTGAGGTATGTTGTAAACGAATGTGTCTGTTACTGGCACACAGGACAAGGGATCATGGGAACTACAAACTGACCTTGGACGTCTTCTATGCATTGACGTTGAAGCTTGTAAGCAGCTGTTGCAAACTGCTGGAATCCGGTCTTTTGGTAAGCACGCTTAATACTTCCTGTGATTTGTACTTTTTGGACATTGTGTCACGTCTCACTCAGTATAACTTCTGAGCTTCCATTAGTGGTCTAGTGGTTAAGAGACTTGTCACCAATGCGAGAGGTCAGGGGTTCGAGTCCCACTCTGGGCAAAGAATGTTTCCTTCTCGTATGTGGCACCATTCATTCGAGCCGATGGTCAGGGGTTATCTCCGGGTACTCCGGCTTCCTCCCCCTCTGCCTCAGAAAGGTTCAGCCCACCAAATTTGAAAAATAAATGCAATTCTAAATTCCGAAAATTAAATACAACCTGTAGCTGAGCTGACCCTTCGCACTACGTGATTGTAATGTGTTTATGTCCAGTGTGTGAGAGAATGCGTGTGATTCACGTGAGCGTGCGTGTTGGGTTCAGTTCGCGGCGCTTTGAGCCGATTCATGAAATTGGGTAAAGCGCCTATACAATACTTATTATTATTATTATTATTATACAATTTGCACACATGTATTTTAAAGGGGGGGGGGGGGTAAGAACAACAATAAAATACTTGTCACCGATAAGTTTCACTGTAGCTAATTTTTTTTTTAATTGTCTGGTTGCCAGGGGCAACTGCTGCCAGTGAACTGGAGGAGCTCCTGGCAACGGTCCTGGTGCTGCTGGCGCTCTGTGTGAACAGGACCACAAGGCAGAGCCCTGACGAAATCATGGACTTCCTGAAGGCTGCTTTGGCCGGCAAAGCCTCGCTCAACGCTGGCAAGTTTGCGCTGGTCTCACGGTGGATGAAGAATGTGGAGAAGGCTGTCCAGTTCTGCAGAGCCATGGATGCCCGACACCCCCTTGCGTGCTCCTCCATGGAGCTGGCGCCTGATTGGCTGTCTCTGGGTGCACGGCTGTTTGGATTGGTTTAGAGGGACTGTGTGTGTTGGATTGTGATGCCTGAGATTGGACCAGTTTTTGGCAAATTTTGTGCCTTCGAATATTCCTGTTAATACTTTTTTCACATTGACTTATCGTACATTCAGTAAGATTTTGGGTTGTAGTTGGGTGCTGTTGTTGTTATTGTCGTTGATGTTCTTTCTTTCTTTCTTTCTTTTTTGTTGATTTTGTGTGTTGAATATTGGATGGAGATAAGGTGATGACAGAGACTTACGCTCTGTGTCGATGTACCTTTGAATACTACAGCTGGGTTGGATTGTGTCATAGAGAAGTACGTACATTTTTCCCATATCTGATCAGATAATTTTTTTTATCTTTTTTGTTTGTTTTGTTTTTATATTATTTTCTTGCTTCTGAGTTGTCTTAATAATACTCCGCAGATTTTGAGTTTTGGAATATGTTGCTTAATACTTTGTTCGCATTGACTTATTCATGCAGTCATGTAATCAGACTTTTTTCCCTCAATTTGGATGTTTTTGTATTTACTGTTTTTTTTGTGCGTTTTGTCTTTGGTTGTTTCTTTTGTATGTTGTTAATGTAGGATGGAGATAAGGTAGATGATGGATTTTTCCTTCTCGTATGTGGCACCGTTCATTCGGGCCGATCGTCGGGGGTTTTTCTCCGGGTACTCCGGCTTCCTCCCCCTCTGCTTTGGAAATGTTCAGCCCACAAAATTTGAAAAATAAATGCAATTCTATAGTCCAAAATTTAAATAGCTGAGCTGGCCCTTTGCACCACGTGATTGTACTATGTGTATACATGTCCAGTGTGTGAGAGAATGCGTGTGATTCACGTGAGTGTGCGTGTTGGGTTCAGTTCGCGGCGCTTTGAGCTGATTCATGAAATTGGGTAAAGCGCCTATATAATACTCATTATTATTATTGGCTCCCTTTTGTAACAAAGGGAGTCTATGTACTAACCCTCCGTCGTCTGTGTGTGTGTGTGTGTGTGTGTGTGTGTCCGCAGTAAATATATAGAAACCTTAACATTGGCATTTTCTCAGAATCTACAAATAGCAGAGGCACCAAACTTGGCTTGCTGATAGAGAGTCCTAAGACCTTTCAAAATATATCACTTTGAATGACCTCTACTCAAGGTCAAGGTCACTAAAGCGGTCTGTTTGAAAATTTTACATTGGCATTTTCCTGGAATCTACAAACACCAGAGATTTTAAACTTTGCATGCTGATAGACATTGATAAGAACTTTACAGATATACATGTACTCAATGGCCTTGTTTCAAGGTCAAGGCCGTACAAGCTATTTTCCGCATTTCCGCAGTAAACCTTAACATTGGCATTTTCTCAGAATCTACAAACAGCAGAGGCACCAAACCTGGCCTGCTGATAGACAGACATAAGACCTTTCAAAATATATCATTTTGAATGACCTTGACCCAACTAAAGCGGTCTGTTTGAAAATTTTACATTCACGTTTTCTTGGAATCTACAAAAGCCAGAGATTTTAAACTTTGCATGGTGATAGACATTGATAAGAACTTTACAGACATACATGTATTCAATGGCCTTTTGTCAAGGTCAAGGCCGTACAAGCTATTTTCCACATTTCTGCAGAAAACCTTAACATTGGCATTTTCTCAGAATCTACAGAGAGCAGAGGCACCAAACTTGGCACGCTAATAGACAACCATAAGACCTTTCAAAATGCATCATTTTGAATGACCTTGACTCAAGGTCAAGGTCACTAAAGCGGTCTGATTGAAAATTTTATATTGGCATTTTCTTGGAATCTACAAAAGCCAGAGATTGTAAACTTTGCATGGTGATAGACATGGGTAAGAACTTTACATACATACATGTATTCAATGGCCTTTTGTCAAGGTCAAGGCCGTACAGGCTATTTTTCACATTTCTGCAGTAAACCTTAACATTGGCATTTTCTCAGAATCTACAAACAGCAGAAGCACCAAATTTGGCATGCTGATAGACAGCCACAAGCCCTCTCAAAATATATCATTTTGAATGACCTTGACCTTGAGTCAAGGTCACTAAAGCTGTCTGTTTGAAAATTTTACATTGGCATTTTCTTGGAATCTACAAACACCAGAGATTTTAAACTTTGCATGGTGATAGACATTGATAAGAACTTTACAGACATACATGTATTCAATGGCCTTGTGTAAAGGTCAAGGCTGTACAAGCTATTTTTGTGAAACCTTAACATTGGCATTTTCTCATAATCTACAAAGAGCAGAGGCACCAAACCTGGTATGCCAATAGACATTGATAATACCTATGCATACGTACCACTTTGAATGAAAAAGCTGTCTGTTGTGAATTTCAATATACCGTTTTTGGAGAAACTACAAATACTAGAGGCTTCAAAATTGGCATAATAATAGACATTGACGAGATCTCATCATACAAACAGTTAGGTAAAACTGTAATATTGCCAGGAACTAAGAAACACCAGAGACACCTTACTTGGCTTGATGATTTTTACAAACATACTCTTTTGAATGAACTTGACCCATGTCACAAGGGAGCCATGGAGGCTGCTGCCTCTCTAGTTATTATATATGTAAATGTTGCGCCTTTAATTATTATTGCAAAGTTTGATTGCTCCTCTGAAAGTACTTTTTTCTCATCTAATTACATTTAACCAGAGTTTTTTTTGTTTTTTTGGGTTTTTTTTAAAGGGGTGGGGGGGGGGGGAGGGGGGATGTTTGTCAGAGTTTCTGTTGCTGATTTTTGTCTGTTTTTTCAGGTATATATTTTGTGAAAGAAAGTTTAATTCCAAAATGTTTTGCATGCTTCATCTTTCATGCTTGTGCCAGTTTCTTTGTTATTTTACCAGTTAAAATCTTGTGTAACCGTAATTATGTACGTATATCATTGTCTGTGTATCAGATGCTTCGCGTGTTTTACTGTGTTCTTATGTCATGATGTTATCGCACCAGTGCAGGACACAGATCTGAGCCTGGTTTTTGGAGATTAAGCGCACGGTTACACGGCTGCCAGTCTGCATGTTGCCGTACTCGGCTGCCTGCTGGCGGGCAAGTGTTCCGCGGCACACGCAGCCTGCGGCGTTGCAAGCTTTGGGCAGTGACTGGTCAGTTGGCTGTACGGGGCTGCCTGTGGCTAGCTGGCTGCCAGGAAAAATAGAACGGCTTTCTATTCCCGCGCCGGCACCGGCAAGGGGGATTTGCCAGCTGGCAGCCAGTGATTTAATTAGGGTTGCCAGTATTGCCAGCCCTGCAAGTACCAATCCTGGCAACGTGTAGCAGCGGCCCGTAGGTATCTTGTGGCTTTCAGTTGCCTTCTGTGAACCATTTTCGGCAGTAAGATCGCGCTGATCAGTGCGGAACATCCACAAAAAGTGGCACTGACCATATGGAGTGAAAATGTGGTGTGATGTGATGAGAAAACCCTGTGATCATGATTTGGTGGAGTTACGTGGGTGGTAATGATAATGAGGATTTTTATAGCGCCTGATCTCGGAAGCCGGGGCTCTAGACGCATTACAAATATATATATATATAAGGTAATGAATAAATACATAATAGATAGATGAATAATAGATAAATAATCGATTAAATAAATACGAATTAAAGCGTACATACATACATACATACATACATACATGTAGTCATACATACATACATACAAGCGCTAACGTCTACATACATTCCAACATCCGATACTCACCAGCCTACCTGCACACTGCAAAACAACGGGTTGAGCTTTATAACGGGGCTGAATGAATTATCTGACAGTACACATGTTGTAGAAAGTCGACTATACTTGTATGGATGGTTATTTACCATTACGGAGGAGCATTGTATACTCTTGAACTTACGGTTTTACCAATATGTTGCGTCTTTCAATATTTCTTCTGTGATCTTCATTGTTTACGGAGCTTTGCATAATCGTTCACTTGTGTACTCTGCAATGGTTTTGGGGAAACGGTACTTTTTGTACAAGCTTGTCGTTGTTTTTCTTTCTTTTTATTTTTGACAGTGCTAAATAAAACATTAGCTTGTGTACAGAAGAGTTTAATTGTGTGTGTGTGTGTGTGTGTGTACGAGCGACAGAACTTTTAGTCGGTTCCTCATTCGCTATAGCTAGCTAGCTCTTTTTCCCCCCCTCCCATGCCAGAAAAGTGAAGCATACGAGAGACTCGTTACCCCTGCACTCATGAATTTAAACATGAAATGCAAAGAAGTGTCAGATGTGTGTGTATGTCCGTCTCTTCTGAGATCGCGCAAGGCTCCACAGGGCTAGAGGATGAAACATTGAAAGCCTGCTTCTGGTGCATGCTACTTGGTGTGTACACCTCGACCCTGACGTTCACTCTGGTGCGTGTGACAATAGAAATGTCTGTTTTCCACGCCACCGGTCGCAGCCTCGTCTTCATTGAAAGAAATTTGCATTGAGTTTGGTATTTGCGCATGCGTGTGTACACAGTGCCTTTTCAAGGGAGTATGTTGTGGTAATTAATACACATACATATAATGATGATGATGATGATGGTACTGGTGATGATGATATGGTGGATACTTGATGTAGTAAACGACTCTCCCCTCACTGAGCTCAAGGCGCAGGGAGAGGTTTCAGTCGAAGACAAAATAAATAAATAAATGAATATATAAAACATGGTAGTGATAATGAAACCTTGCACAGTTTTAAGCAAACTGCTTTTTTTTGATATGTTGCAGAGAGGCGCCTTCGAAGGTCAAGGTCTCGATCCAGGGAGCATGGGGCCAGAGGTGTGTGGTCTGTGTGTGTGTGTGTGTGTGTGTGTGTGTGTGTGTGTGTGCAGTCTGTGTGTGTGTGTGCGTGTGTGTGTGTGTGTGCACACATTCATAAGTGAACACCAGCTACATCGTTTTGTGTGTTTGTAATAGTTTTGTGTTCTTTGTGAAGTCCTTTGAGTGCAATACTCATATCAAAATGGCACATGTTCACTGGATATGCAGTACATGTATCAACAAAGTTCTGTCATGGCTGAAGAGTCTCAAAGTTTTGGTTCACAACTATTACACCTATACAATCTTTATATTGTTGTTCTTTTGTTTTAATGAAATACCACAGAAAAGCAGTTCCTGCATAAAAATGCCATATGATTGTAATGTGTTCATGTCCAGTGTGTGAGAGAATGCATGTGATTCACGTGAGCGTGCGTGTTGGGTTTAGCTCGCAGCGCTTTGAGCCAATTATTTGGGATAAATCGCCTACACTAATGCGATTATTGTCATTATTATTTATGACTTTTGACATGGTGGGTTGTGTCGTGACAGGCAAAAGCCCTGAAGAAATGAAGGTTTCCAAGTCCAGTTCAAAGCCTTCTCTCAGGATGGGCGCTGTGAAGGCGCCTGCAGCAGACACAGACCAAGAGGCCAAGGTGATAGACGCAAGTCCTGCAGCCAAGTCTGAAATTCAGATGAGAGTGGAGAAAGATGAAAACAAGGCTGAGCCACGAGAGGGAGCTAGAACCTCCAAGAGAGTGATAAAGACCAAGCTGCGGGGCAAAATAACTGGAGGCATAATGGAGACATGTCTTGATGCTAGCCCGATGAGAATGGAGGAAGCTGAGAAAGAGGCTCAGCCACGAGGGGGAGCCAGAACATATCAGACGGCGAGGATGTCCACTCCGCTGGCCAAAACGGTGGAGAGAAGTGACGATGCTAGCTCGATGAGAATGGATGAAGCTGAGGAAAGAGCTCAGCCACGACGGGGAGCCAGAACATATCAGACAGCGAGGATGTCCGCACCGCTGGCCACAACAGTGGAGAGAAGTTATGATGCTAGCCCGATGAGAATGGATGAAGCTGAGAAAGAGGCTTGGCCACGACGGGGAGCCAGAACATATCAGACAGCGAGGATGTCCGCACCGCTGGCCAAAACGGTGGAGAGAAGTGACGATGTTAGCCCGATGAGAATGGAGAAAGCTGAGGAAGAGGCTTGGCCACGACGGGGAGCCAGAACATATCAGACAGCGAGGATGTCCGCACCGCTGGCCAAAACGGTGGAGAGAAGTGACGATGTTAGCCCGATGAGAATGGAGAAAGCTGAGGAAGAGGCTTGGCCACGACGGGGAGCCAGAACATATCAGACAGCGAGGATGTCCGCACCGCTGGCCAAAACGGTGGAGAGAAGTGACGATGTTAGCCCGATGAGAATGGAGAAAGCTGAGGAAGAGGCTCGGCCGAGGGGAGTAAAAACCGGCCAGACAGCGAGGATGTCCACAGGTCCTGGTCCCCCAGATACTGATATGCTGACTACGGTGTTTGCTGAGGAAGAGGCTGCTCCACGGGGAACAAGAACCCGCCAGACAGCGAGGATGTCCACAGGTCCTGGTCCCCCAGATACTGATATGCTGACTACGGTGTTTGCTGAGGAAGAGGCTGCTCCACGGGGAACAAGAACCCGCCAGACAGCGAGGATGTCCACAGGTCCTGGTCCCCCAGATACTGATATGCTGACTACGGTGTTTGCTGAGGAAGAGGCTGCTCCACGGGGAACAAGAACCCGTCAGACGGCGAGGATCTCCACAGGTCCTGGTCCCCCAGATACTGATATGCTGACTACGGTGTTTGCTGAGGAAGAGGCTGCTCCACGGGGAACAAGAACCCGCCAGACAGCGAGGATGTCCACAGGTCCTGGTCCCCCAGATACTGATATGCTGACTACGGTGTTTGCTGAGGAAGAGGCTGCTCCACGGGGAACAAGAACCCGTCAGACGGCGAGGATGTCCACGGGAGGTAGAGGAGGTAGGGGAGCACACCGTGGACAGCCTGTTGCAGGTGTACCTACCAGTGTACCTGTTCACGTGGAAGATGAACTGATGCCTGACATACACGATGCACCCCAAGCACATTCACGACCACCACAATCACAAGAACTGCAAACGATGGGTTTTATGGCCATGGCCCCTCCACCACCACACCAGCAGGCTCTTTATGATTCTGGTTATGTTTTTGATGCATTGATGTATGATCAGTGTCAGCTGCACTCACAATCCAGTGCACCACCACCACTACCACCACCACGACTATCAGCGCCACCCCAACCACAAATGATGGCTTGTGCTGGTTATTCTCCAGCAGCTTTGCCACAAGCAGCAGCAGCTCTGATGGCTGGGGCACCAACGCCACCACCACCACCGCCATCATTTGGATCATCTGCACCAACTCCACCTGGATTTCCGGCACCGCCACCACCACCACCGCCATCATTTGGATCATCTGCACCAACTCCACCTGGATTTCCGGCACCACTGCCACCACCACCGCCATCATTTGGATCATCTGCACTACTTTCGGCACCACTGCTGCCACCACCACCACTCCCAATGGCACAGTTGGCAAGTTTTGGTTTTTCATTTGGCGGAACAGGCCAAGCCCAAGGACAACACCAACAGCAGCAATCAGCATGTTTTGCAGCTATGCCCGCATTCTCCGCGCGAGAAATCGACCTTGGTGGCGGCGGTTTTGGTGGGTCTGCACCACCACCAGGACTGGCTGCTAGTTTCAGCGGGTCTGCACCCTCATTGGGATTTGGATCTGCAGCAATTTCTGCAAGTACATCCTCAACTTCAGTGCCAGAGACCAGCTTCGCTGGCGGTTTTGGTGGGTCGGCTCCATCATCAGGATTGTTTGGATATTCGTCCAGTTTTTCTCCCACTGGTATGCATCATGCAGTGAGGGCCAGCGCAACAAGAGCGACCTTGCTCGATGACAGAAGTAAGTAAATGTGTTTGTGTGCATCTGTGTGCATGCGTCCATGTGCATGGATGCATGTGTGTGTGTGTGTGTGTGTGTGTGTGTGTGTGTGTGTATGTGTGTGTGTGTGTGTGTGTGTGCATGTGCATGCGTGTGTGTGTGTGTGCGTGCGTTTGCGTGCGTGTGCGTGCGTTTGCATGCGTTTGCGTGTGTGTGTGTGTGTGTGTGCCTGCATGCATGCATGCATGTGAGTCAGCAGTTGCATCAGTCCATCTAACACTGAATGTTAATTTGAATTTCCAGGACAGGAGTTTCCACAAAGAAGGGTTATGCCAGCACGTGGTGCGTCTCCATCAGCTGCCTCTGTAACGCTGCTGGAAGAGGAGAAGAGAGAAGGGCCCATGAAAACTGGAAGGGCCCTGGATCATCCGCCACAGATGCTGACCTCAATCAGGGAACGCAGAAGAAAGAAGAAGATGACCTCACCTGTATCGTGGAGAAAAGAGGGACCTGCCCACATGCCTGGTAGGGTGAACATTTTGCAGCCTGCATCAGAACAGAAACCTTCAGGTGCTTTGTCATCCAGTTCTGAAACTATGGTTCCATCGGCTCCGGTTTTATACCAGTACCGGCCACCTTCACCATCTTACTTGCTGAATTCCGGATCATACCCCACAGATTCTGCTTCTTACTCCCCAACTTCCCCTTCTTACTCCCCAACTTCCCCTTCTTACTTCCCAACTTCCCCATCTTGCTTGCCAGCTTCCCTTTCTCACTCCCTGAATTCCACATCATACCCTGTAGCTTCTGCTTTTTACTCGCCAACTTCCCCTTCTTACATACCAGCTTCCCCTTCTTACATACCAGCTTCCCCTTCTTACATGCCAGCTTCCCCTTCTTACATGCCAGCTTCCCCTTCTTACATGCCAACTTCCCCTTCTTACATGCCAACTTCCCCTTCTTACATGCCAACTTCCACTTCTTACACGCCAGCTGCCACTTCTTACATGCCAGCTTCTACTTCTTACATGCCAACTTCCACTTCTTACATGCCAACTTCCACTTCTTACATGCCAACTGCCACTTCTTACATGCCAACTTCCACTTCTTACATGCCAACTGCCACTAAGTCTTCTTACATGCCAACTTCCCCTTCTTACATGCCAACTTCCACTTCTTACGTGCCAACTGCCACTTCTTACATGTCAGCAGCCACTTCTTACATGCCAACTGCTACTCCTTG
Source organism: Batillaria attramentaria (assembly GCA_018292915.2). Taxonomy (NCBI): domain Eukaryota; kingdom Metazoa; phylum Mollusca; class Gastropoda; family Batillariidae; genus Batillaria; species Batillaria attramentaria. Next base: position 575,963 of record JACVVK020000176.1, on the reverse strand, counting down.
CTTGCCAGCTTCCCCATCTTACTTGCTGAATTCCACGTCATACCCCCCAGCTTCTGCTTTTTACTCGCCAACTTCCCCTTCTTACTCCCCGACTTCCCATTCTTACCTGCAGACGTCCCCTTCTGATTTTACAGCAACGTCTCCAGCGAGGCAGGTGGTGGACAAGTACTACCCACCGGACTTCACCATGGCTGACATGCTGCAGGAGGAAGCAGAAGAGCCTTTGTTAGGTGCACCGTTCAGGAGAAGGAAGAAAAAGGAGAAACTAGCATTGTCAGGAGGACCCGAAGGACATCATTTTAAGAGCGTGCGGTGGGAAAGCCCAGAGGCATTTAGAGCGAGGACAATGGCCCTGGATTCTTTGGCAGCTGGCGAGGCGATGGACGCAGGAGGAGGCGGAGTCAAGGCTGACTTCAGGTCAGGACTGGGACAGGTGCCGATGGTTCGCGAGGGCGCCAACCTGGACGTCTGGCAGCAGATGTGGTCAGGGAACGAGGAGGAGCTGATGTCCCTTCAGACACAGGTGAGACCTTCCTGTGATAGGGAAGAGCTGGTCAAGTGGTGTTGGTATCGGAACAAAAAAGCAAAAAAACCCTGCCAGGGTCCGAATGTGAAAGTCGAGGTTAATTTAACCCACGGCTACAGGCCTAACCCAGACTAGGACAAAAGAAACAAAAAACAAAATTACTGGAGGTGAAGAAAGGAAAAAATAAATCCTTCTATAACGGCTTAGGCATCTTGCTGGAATGTACCCGCTTCCTGATTTAAAACAAAAAACCCCCAAAAAACAGAAAATTTAACCCTAGAGATAGTTTAGTTTGAGTTTAGCCTCTAACCCGGGGCTAAAACCCCTAACCTCGACTTCTACATGCGGAGCCAGCTTCTTAGTTGAAGTTCATGGTCAGTATGGTCAGTAGATGGTAGACAAGACAAATTGTATTTCCTTTTGTTGTTGTTGTTGTTGTTGGTATTTTCACACACACACACACAGGCGCAAATACATATATACTGGCAGGGCTTTGCCTCTGTGGAATTAAACTACAATAGGACACAGTTCCTGGTTTACCATAACACTGTAGGACAGTTGTCCCTGGAAATTGTCCACTGTAGCGCAGGACGTATGTGTCTGCCTTGGTAAGAAACAATCAGGGCCCGCATGTAAAAGTCGGGGTTAGGGAGTTTAGCCCCGGGTTAGAGCCTAACCTCGAACTAAACTAGCTCTATGGCTACATTTTCTGTTGTTTTTTTGTTTGAAATCGGGAAGAGGGTCCATTCCAGCAAGGTGTCTGTGCCGTTACAGAAGGATTTTTGTCTTTCTTTCTTTCTTTGCTTCCTTTTTTAAATTTAATTTTGTTTTGGGGTTTCTTTTGTCCTAGTCTGGGTTAGGCCCATAGCCGTGGGTTAAATTAACCTCGAGTTTTACACACGGGCCCAGACATTTTGAAAAATGAATCAGTCTGTGATTAATGACCAACGTTGGTATGAAACTGCACTTGTCACGTGCTATTGGTATCAGAAATGGACTGCCGGGGCTATTAGAAAAAAATCAGAGAACCAGAAAGTTCAAAACCTGTTCAGACAAATTTGATCCCACGTTTTTGTACACATGCCGTATGCATACACTAGCATGCAGTGCTGTGTCAGAAAATGAATATGTGTGTGTGCATGCTTGTGTGTGCGTGTGTGTGTGTGTGTGTGTGTGTGTGTGACGCAGGACAAGGGATCATGGAAACTACAAGCTGACCTTGGACGTCTTCTGTATTTTGACGTTGAAGCTTGTAAGCAGCTGTTACAAACTGCTGGAATCCGGTCTTTCGGTAAGCACACTCGGTACTTTCCGCCGTTCGCCATGGGCTCCCAGGAAAGGGGGACAACTGATGGAAGTTGAGCATATGGAGTCATCGGTATCACTGAAAAGTGCAGAAAATAAGCTTTCTTTCGGTATAAACATTATTTCTGTGGCTTTGTGTAGGTCTGAGGTATGTTTGTTGAAAACTTGCTCTTGAAAAGCGGTCATGTTAATGGGGGGGGGGGGGGGGCGGTTGGGAGTTTAGCGTCCATTTCCACCACGTAAGGGTGATATCAAAACGACAGGGCAGCGAGAAAAAGGCCAGCACAAATATTTGGCTCCAGCCGTGAGTCGAACTCACAACCCGAGCATTGAGAGGCCAGCGCTCTGCTATTTGGCTGTCCAGGCTCACCAGCCATGTTGAGAAGATGGCTGATGTGGTGTGATGTGGGAGTCACGCCAGTGTGGCTTGGTTGTACATGTATCATATATGTATTCATGTACATGCCAGGGGATTTGGTCTAGTGGTTAAGGCATCCGACTTTGGATCCTGAGCTGCCTAGTTCGAGTCCCCGGTGGGCAGGAATATGGTGGGATTTTTCGAATCCATGTGCAGACTCGTTTACGGTGCTTTACTTGTCTCACCTTCGTGTACACACGCACACACAGCTGATACATCCTATCATGACATCGTAAAATGACAAGGGGAGTCAGGGTGGCCAAATGGTAGAGCGTTGGACTTCTGATGCTCGGGTCGTGAGTTCGTATCCCAGCTGGGACCAAATATTTGTGCTGGCTTTTTCATCGTTGCCCCGTCTTTGATGTCACCCGTATGTGGTGGAAAAGGACGTTAAACCCCCAAACCCCCACCCACCCACTCGTAAAATGACAATGATGGTGACAGTGATGGTAGAGAAGTTATAATACAGCCAGAAGAAATGAGATTTCAAAGCGATTTTAAAGGAGTCCGTTGACTCTGCATGTTATGTACCACCATTTTTCTTCTCAGAAGTGGTTGGGTGACTTTGTCTCCTCTTGTGGACGCCCATCATATTTAGTGTCGTTCAGGAGAGTTCTTTATAGTTACAGTTAAAATGAATGAGATTTGCGTGGGTTACCGCGTTTAAAGAAAAGAAGAGACAAACAAAACAAAAGATGGGGGGGGGGGGGGGGCGGATAAGAAAAGTATAAGGAAAGAAAAGAATTCTGTTATATAACTGGCCGACGAAACAGGTTTGATTGCAGCCTTTTTTTTTCTGGTTGGCAGGGGCAACCGCTGCCAGCGAATTGGAAGAACTCCTGGCAACAGTCCTGGTGCTGCTGGCGCTGTGGATGAACTGGACGGGCGGGAAGATCCATGATCAGATCAGCTACCTGAAAGATGTTATGGCTTTTAAGTCTGCTGACACCATGGGCAAGTTCGTGCCAATCTTCGTGTCCTTCCTGCGGAATGGGCAAGTTGAGAAGGCCGTCCAGTTCTGCAGGGATATGGATGCTCGACACCCCATGGCGTGCTCCTCCATGGAGCTGGCGCCTGATTGGCTGTCTCTGGGTGCACGGCTGTTTGGATTGGTTTAGAGGGACAGTGTGTGGTGGATTGTGATGCCAGTGACTGGACAGTCTCTTGCAGATTTTGTGTTTTTCAGTATTTTTGCTGATAACTTTTTCACATTGACTTCTTATATAGTCATGTAATCAGATTTTTCCTCTTTTTTTTCTTTTTCTTTTCTTCTCTTTATTTTTGAATACAGGATGGAGATAATATGATGACAGAGACCGAATAATATTTGTAGATGTGTCTAATTTTTCCTGCTGAGTGGAAATCCTTTTCTGAAAGTGCTTTTTTTTTCTCATCTGACCTATGCTGATGATAAAGACTGGATAATGTTTATTGACGTATTACCGCCAGATTGGTCTACTGTTTCTGAAAGTACATGTACTTTGTGATTATACTCTTCTGATTATTGTAATGATGCATTTCCTCCATTGAACTGTGATAGCAGATAATATTTTTGTGTAATTTTTACCGTTAGTGAATTGATTAATACCCCTGACATTCCCGGAGAGTAGAGAATACTATATGCATTATGTGTTTTTGTGATGTACAGTTTGACAAGACGAAAACATATATCGGATTTGCTTGTTTACTTAATCCTTCTCATATGGATGGGAACTAATGCAGGACAGATGTCTTTTTTTTTTTTTTTTTGCTGCCACAACTCTTTGCCAACTCCAGTGGTATTCCTCCTTGATAATGGGTGGAATCCATGGAGGGCTCGGAAGCTGGGGCAAATTTGATTATGCATGATGATGGAGATGAGGATGATGGTAAGATGATGCTATGGAGGTCCGTGTGGTTTAGGACTGCTGGACAGGGCCGCATTCCATGCTTCCTGTCATAAATATCCCGGCATTAACCAGGCCCGGGAACTACTGCACCTGCGGTGCCAGCCGTGTAATCGTCCACATCATAAGACGTGTCATACCAAGGGAAGCACCCCCCAAAGTCGCACCCGTGAAGTGGGTGAATCTCGGCTGTGTGGCAACAGCCTCCCCATTGGACTAGCACACCTGCTCTGGGTAGGAGCCGACCTAAGTAGAAAAATGCCGCTTGCCTCGGCTGGGACTTGAATCTGGGTCTCCCGGCCCATGGTCCGAAGTGCTAACCACTACGCTACAGAGGCCAGTAGGACAAATGTCTTGGCGAACTGTAAAAAGTAATTCTTATGCACAGGTTCAGGGCCTCAAATCTATCGGAACTACTGCAGGACAAATGTGATGAGATCACACAAAAGCCAGGATTGATGTGGGGTCAAATTTGGTGATTTTGAGATTTTTGCATTTTGCATTACAGATACAGTTTCTGTGAGCATCTCCAGACTGAAAAACATGTAGCTTACAAACATGTTAAAACGAGCATAATACATGTAATACAAATACGCTGATCCAACATCCTATATCGCGCTCCACCAGCCATTTTCTGAAAATGGCCGGTTTTCAACTGCAAGTTTCCAACAATCATATCTCAGGCCCACATAATGCTACAGAAATGATTTTTATACCGAACCATAGCTCACTTTCTTCACTTTTTAATGATATTACATGTACTAACTCTTTTCTGTGTTATAGTCAGGTGAAACACATTGTATTGTGTAACTGTAATCATTGTACATATACTTCCACCATTCTGTGTGTGTTGTATCAGCTGCTTTGGTGTTTTCGTCTTTTCACAGTTTCCGTTTGCCGAACAGAGATGAAGCTGTAATTCATGCTTGAGATCAAATAGAAAAGGAAACGGTAATGACTGCGAAGTGGTTACAAGTTAAGCAAATAAAAGCGACACAAAAGGGACAGAAACCACTTAACTTTGACAAAGGACGGCACAGGTCGACGTTTCGGCTTACGCCTTCTTCAGGACATGAACAAATGGGACATAACTTCAACAAACAAACAAAAGGTAACTCTGCGGACTGACATACACGGCGCGGGAAAAAAAACAAAAACAAAAAACGGTGGGCGAGAAAAGGACCAGAAGTATTATACTATTTTTTCTGGTCCTTTTATCGCCCACGTTTTTTTTTTGTTTTTTTTTCCCGCGCCGTGTATGTCAGTACGTCCGCAGAGTTACCTTTTGTTTGTTTGTTGAAGTTATGTCCCATTTGTTTATGTCCTGAAGAAGGCGTAAGCCGAAACGTCGACCTGTGCCGTCCTTTGTCAAAGTTAAGTGGTTTCTGTCCCTTTTGTGTCGCTTTTATTTGCTTTTCATGCTTGAGAGTTTTTTTGTTTTTTTTTTCCTGTCAGAAACATTTTATAATAATCAGGCCTATACATATGAGTCTGCTTGTGAATTCAGTTTGATTCGATTTGATGATCTGATCAAAATCCCATCAAATTCTTGCCCACCTAGAATTTGAACTTGCGTCGTAGGATTTGCGGTGGATTCCTTTAACCACTAGGCCAAATATTCTGTCCCGTGCTACATTTTATTCCATAAATGTACAATGAGAATAGAGAAAGTTCATCTGAAACTTACAATACTGTGATTTGTCTGTGAGTGAGTTCAAATTTCCTTATGACTGCTCTTTATTATTATTATTATTATGTTTAATTATTATTATTGACTGAAAAAAAAATCTTGTGTGCACTTGAAATCAATAGTCAATGTGTATGTGTGTACGTGTGTTTGCAACATCTGTTTGCTGTTTGTTTATTGTTGTTTTATTTGTGCAATAGTCTGTCTGTTTTTCCTGTTTTATTCCTTATTTTGTTAGTTGATAGTAGTTTTTAGCAACGGCAGGTATGAAAACTGACTACTTGACGTCAACTGCCTCTACCGTTGTAAAATAAAGTTTCATTGAATTCATTGATTGATTCATTCATTCATTGATCCAAGTCTGGCTTAATTGTGGTGGTATGACAAAGCCCTGTGGTCACAATACTCTACAGTTTTTTTTTTTTTTTTTTTTTTTTTTGGGGGGGGGGGGGGGGGTAACAGCTTACTATCACATTTGAGTACGTTTCTGTAATTGCTTGCACGGTTGCTGTTTTAGACATAATCTACATAATCATTTTTTTATTTTTTTTATTATTCTAATAAATAATCATTTAATTACTTGTGTACCCTGCGATGGTTTTGGGGAAACAATATCTGCAGTACAAGCTTGTCTCTTTTTTTTTTTTTTTTTTTCAACTGTCCTAATTACAACATTTTTGATTAAAGTTTGCTTACAGAAGACCTTGTGTGTGTGTGTGTGTGTGTGTGTGTGTGTGTGTGTGTGTGTGTGTGTGTGTGTGTGTGTGTGTGTGTGTGTGTGTGTGTGTGTGTGTGTGTGTGTGTACAATTACCTCCACTGTATCTGTACTGTGTAGATTAATGTCACGGGTCCCAAACAAGAAAGGGGGAAGGGGGGGATTTTCCATCGTTTGACTGTCTTGGCATGTGGAATGAGCTTTCAATATGACAGATGCGTGTTAAGTCGTTTCTTTATAGATCATAATTATCTTTGGGGATCACCGATCACCCGACAACCTGGCCATTTTGGAAGGTCCAAAATAACATTTTGGACGGCCCAAAACAACTGTCGCATCACATCACATAAAGTATATTGAACAACAGTCATAAAAAAACAATCGAGAAGTATATTCCTGAAGCTCCTCCTGGGGTGTGGAGAAAATACAGAAACTCGGAGCGAACGTGAATGTTTTGAATGTAGGAAACTACGACTGTACAAAGCCGGACAAGATAAAAACACGGTAAGCTATGGTATGGTATGGTAGACTTCTCCTCGGCGCACGTAGCCATCTCTACTGAGATGCTCATGGCGCCGCAGGGCTGGAGGACGAAGCAGTGAAAGCCTGCTGCCGCTAAGCGCTACTTTTTGTGCAAACCTCCACCCTGCTATTCACTCTGGTGCGTGCGACAGTATTTCTGTTTTACCACCCCACCGGCCACAGCCTACTCTTCTTCGAAAGATGAACGTGGGGTTTTTAGCGTGCACACTTGATATTTGTCACATAAAGAGTACAGTAACACTGAGAAAAGTGCACAAATTCAGGCGCTATCAACACACTACAGAGACAATGCCTATTTGCGAAAGATACAAGTTTTATATCACTTTACTGTTTTTGATAAAGTTGGCTTGGTTTAGGACTGCTTTCCTTACGACATTTCCAAGGACATCAAAAGTTCAAAGTATAGGTGGTGGGTGGGTGTTTGGGAGTTTTACACCCTTTTCCACCACGTATGGGTGGTATATGCCAGCACAAATATTTGGCTCACGCCGGGATTCGAACTCACGACCCGAGCATTGAAAGTCCAACGCTCTACCATTCGGCTATCCCGGTCGGCTCCCCTCAGAAGTTCAAAGCTGACACTGGTCTCTGATATGTGATAGGTATTGACCTATATTATATAACATATATATACAGCAACAGTCTCACAATCATAGTCTCTTAGTAAAGCCAAGGGCTGTATAATTAAGAGGGGAGCCGGGGTGGCCGAATGGTAGAGCGTTGGACTTCTTATCCTCGGGTCGTGAGTTCGAATCCCGGCTGGGGCCAAATATGTGTGCAGGCTTTTTCATCGTTGCCCCCTCTTGACATCACCCGTATGTGGTGGAAAAGGACGTTAAATCCCCAAACACCCACTCCCACCCGCATAATTAAGACTTGGAAACAGGCTATCACAGGCTGATACTAATTGTAAGAAGTGAGCCTTTCGGTGTCTGCCTCGTCACTTTTCCAGTGATCGCGGCCCGGGTAATAGCCGCAAAACACATTAAACCCATGACGTCATTTTGCGGGAAAAGACCATTACGTCAATGTCTTTCATCTTGAACCAGAGATATACATAGAACTGAATCACCCCTTTTCTGATCAAATAACGTCACGGACTTGTTGTGTTGTGCCACTGAACGAGAGAAAGCCCGAGAGTAAGGAGTCTACAATTTCAGTCACTTCGGGACGGCGTGTCCGCGACTGTTCCGAAGCTGTCCACGTTCCAACGAACTTGAATTCGAGCGGCTTAGCGACGAAATGGACGACCCACTCCTGTCAATCAAAAGGGCTCCTCAGAATTCAGCCAATCAGTCGCGTCCTGCGGTATGATGAGCACAACAGGTAGCATCGTCTGGCAAACACTTTGCCAGACACTGTGTACAACGAGGTAAGCACATGTAGACTGATATGACTGAAAGAAAGCGCTTCTTTTTTTTTTTGCGCATGGAAAGAAAGCAGTGAGTTGCCCCGGTAAAGAAGGGACGGGCCATTCAGAGTCTGAACACATGTGATAACGCTTCTGGATTTCCAGTACATTATAATACAGTTTCTACTCAGGCTAATGAAGATCGGGAGGTTTCGGGGTGGCGGGTGGTCAGAGGGGGTGTGGGGTGGTGGGGGGGGGAGGGGGGAGGGGGGCAAAAAACAGAGCAGCCGAAGTTACGCTAAACATAATTATGCACCAGGTCTTTCAGCAGCTGAAAGACATTTTCTACATGGCACACGTTTATATGCAGTCAAAAAACCGATTTCACTTCGTAGTACCAAAACTCGATCGAGTCGCTGACTAGCATGAAGCCACCAATTGTATTGCTGATCTTTGCTAGCATTGTCAAAGGACTCCGAGACAATAGCCAAGGTCTGATCTCAGCCTCCTTCTTGAGATGAACGCTCATCCATCGCAACCTGACTTATTGCACCCTACACCTGCAATCCAATGTCAACTCTTTTCCCGTTCTCGTCCACCACAACTGAAAAAGCTGGAAAAGTCTACTCCGTGGCCATTACGTGTGGCGTCCGGCGTGGTCTAGTGGGTTGGTCCACTGCTCTAACATCTCATGCGGAGCTGTGTAAAGTTCGACCACTACCCTAATCCCAGTCACGTGGCTAGAGGTGGAAGTCTTGGCATCAGTGGCTTGTTTCACAAGTACCCCTCACGGCACCCCCATCCTACTTAGGGGTGGGAATAAAAATCGTCGCCCGTTTCCTTTGACTGTGTGAAGTAAACCTGTTTGTGTAACTTGTCAAAGACAGCCAAGGATGCATCGAATGTGACCGACCATGCAGGCAGTTTGACTGGATTGAATAGAGTTCAGCTGGACGCAGGGTTACGTTAGGGTACATGCAGATGTCCTTTCTTCCCATAACCTGCTCATTATGGCCGTCTGCAGTCACATCTTGTGGCTCTTCAGTAAGAGTTAAACCCAGCTAACCAACCGGCTGTGTTCCCTCGTGGAGGACCGATCAATTCTTGCTTGGGATTTTCACAACCTGCGCTTCCGCCTTCTGATTCCACACGTTGTCAAGCTCAAACACAGGGTTGTCAACCCCTCCAACAGCCCCCTCTGGCGGCTCCAAGTCTGTGTTGACCACGTGACCTGCGTATACTGGATTGACGATGCCTGCGGCGACGGCGCCATTTTGGGTCGGCGGCATTTCTTGTAGGGGGACAAGCTTCGAGTAGGGATTTTGTTGTCCAGTTGCGACCGAACTAGGACGGTCGTACGGTGATGAGCGAATGCTGTCGTATGGGTGTTCTGACCGCACGAGTGAGCCTGAGGGGTTTTCGGCCGCGGGAACATTGGCGAAGAAGCCATCTGTGCCTTCGTCCTGCTCGTCATCACTGGGTCTAGAAATTGAAGAGAAAACATAGTGCAAGTAGTATACGAGACAAATGGACAAGAAATGTACTTTGGAGTGGCCCTTGACGCAGACGCACAGACGGACACAACACATACATTAAACGGTTGCTCGAGGCTTCCGTAGCTTGATCCAGTATGTGGTGGAAAAGGACGTTAAACCCCCAAAACACCCACCCGTAGCTTGATCAAGAAAAAAAAAACCGGCCGACTGTCATAAAGCAACCAGCTGACACTGATAAGACTGGCACTTGCTCAATTTCTCTCTCCTTTTATTAAACACCTATTTTTCTCCCCCCCCCCCCTTCCCCCAACACACACACACACACACACACACACACACACACACACACACACAGAGCCGGGGGACGTGGTCGAGAGGTAGAGCGTTGGACTCTTAATGCTCGGGACCAGAGTTCGAATCCCGGCTGTAGCCAAATATTTGTGCTGGCTTTTTCCTCGTTGCCCTGTCCTTGATATCGACCGTATGAGGTGCACAAGGACGCAACCCCCCCCCCCCCCCTCCCCCCCCCTCCCCCACCTACCACTCCCCCCCCCCCTCCACGCAAATCCCCCCTCCTTCCCCCCCCCCCCCATACACACACACACACACACACACACACACACACACACACACACACACACACACACACACACACACACACTTTCTCTCTCTCTTACTTTCTCCCGCGCCTGCAGATAAGTATGATGAGGATGAAGATGACGAGACAGATGATAACTGCAGCGACGATGATTCCCACAATGACGCCAGTGTTCAGCTCCCTATCTCCTGACGTTTCCTCGATCTCCGAGTCGGCCGTGGTCCCCCCGTCCACAGTTGTAGACGTCGTGACTGGCGATGGCGTGGTTGTGGGACACTGGTGTTCATCCCACAAGTCTTGGTCAGCGGTCGACCCGCATCGTACCTCCACCTGCCCTCCTTCTGTAGCTGTGAGACAGAGAGGACCACTAGTATTGGTATCATCTTTTGTCCCGCTACCGTAGTGATGATGATGATGAAGATGATGATGATGATGATGGAGACTTGATATAGCGCACAGCTCCATCCTGAGTGCTCACGGCGCTTAGGGAGAGGTTTTGAAAGGAAAGATAGTGAAGAAAAAAAAAGAGAAAAAGCTGCGCTAGCTTCCGGAATGAGGTAATGCTGACTGCCTCCTTCACTGTCTCAGGGAGAGAGTTCCACAATTTCGGCGCTGCATTTGTGAAGGACCGTGCACCGTATATACTTTACTTAGACCCTTCGCTCCTCCTCCTCAAAGTAGACCATCAACAATAGACGACTCTACTCTTGTCAGTCAAAAGGGGCGAGCCCCCAGAATTCAGCCAATCCCGTCCCGCGGCATAATGAGCACAGCGCTTGGCATGGGTCTGGCAAACTTTCTTACCAGCCACTACTGCATAGAGGGAAGCATGTGCATTTCGATATGATATGACTGAAACGTGGAAAGAAAGCAGAAAAGTCCACTGACGTCATTTGAGGAAAAATACCATTACTGATTACGTCACTGTTTTTCATCTTGAAATCACCCCTCTGTCCGGGGAGCCGGAATAGCCGAATGGTCGTGAGTTCGAATCCCGGCTCGGGACAGTTATTTGTGCTGGCCTTTTCCTCATTGCCCTGTCTTTGATATCACCCATACGTGGTGGAAAAGGACGTTAAACTCTCAAACACCCACACTCACTCCCAGCCACCCCTTTGTCCATAAAATGACGTCATGGACGTACTGTGTTTTGCCAATAAAGGGCAAAGTAAAGTGGTGGGGCTTTGGCCTCGGGGCTTGGCGAGTGGAGTCGCCTATTGCTCGCCAGCGTCTTCTGTCTTATTAGTATTACTAGCAGAGTACCCGGCTTCGCTCGGGTATACATGTATACCAGTTTACTTGTTGTTACTTATGTCAATCCACTTTAATGCTGTCGGCCCACACCCTTCACTGTCACAGTCTCATTGTCATACTGTCAACAGCACTGCCAATCACACACACACACACACACACACACACACACACACACACACACACACACACACACACACACACACACACACACACACACACACACACACACACACACACACACACACACACACACACACACACACACACACACACACACACACACAACTTGAAAGACTTTATTTTGTTTATTAATCCTATGTTCTCCCCCAAGTGTCCCTCTAGGCTCATGGCAAATTTGGTGGCAATCGGCTGACTCGTTTGGACGCCAACCCCTGACACACACACACACACACACACACACACACACACACACACACACACACACACACACACACACACACACACACACACACACACACACACACACACACACAGACGCTAGCCGCTTATTATATAGATTATTATTATTATTACTTACTTACCAGTGATCCGTAGCAACATTTTCCCGGTATTTGAACCCAACAGCCGAAGCTGGAAGCTGACCAGGTTGGTGTCAGACACGAAGATGCTGCCCGCTTCCTCCCCAACCGCCACGCTTCGCTGCTCCTCGTCGACAGCATTGTCGCTGCAGTTGAGGCTGGTGAAGATGCTGCTGTTGCCAAGGTCAGTCAGCACCACCGTCTCCAGGCACTGACCTTGGTCGTCGTCGACGGCAAGGTCGAGGTCAAATGCGTGAAAGATGAGTCTGTGTCCGCATTGCGTGCTGATGCTACATGGGCAGGTTTTGTTGGCGTGTTCGGCGTTAATATGGAAGATGTTAGTCTCCAAGTAGAGCTCCGTGTCTCTCTTTGTTGTGCCAATGTCGCAGACGTCGGTCATAAGACCAGCTGCAACAAAAGACATGCCCTTCATACAGCCTTCACAAAAAGTTAAGGACCACTTGCAAATATCATTCAACTTTTGTCGTGGTGGCATGCTGGTGTAGTGCTGAACATCGCTGAAACGGCGGCTTATGTAGACAAACAAATGAGCACAGTTCATAACCAGGGATGCATTCTTTGACCTGCATCTCATTTTTGCCGTGCAGAAAGCCCCAGGTATCGCTCACTGAACACTGAAACTCGGTGTAGTTTTGCCGAAATTGCAGATTTTCAAACGCGCCAAGCATGCTGTGTGACGCGCACGTGCCATCCACACAGTGGTCGCCATGTTCACTAATCACCCCTTAACCTTGCTACCGAATTTTACGGGAAAAATCTTATTCGTTTATTTTTTTCTGATTTATTGAAACTGTCACCCATTATGTTGACTGGTCCTTAACTTTTTGTGAAGACTGCTGTATATCTTCCAGAAGCAAATAACAAGGTTGTTGATGAGAAAATGCTCACCAACTGAGACCTCTCTCTCTCTCTCTCTCTCTCTCTCGTAATTTGTGAACTGGCATTGCTAGGTTGCTTTGGCGGATTTTTTTTTTCTTTTACTGAGCGCATTACTGCAAGTAAGAAGACTTTACAGAAATGTGTAAGTGCATCGGTGCATACGCCACCGGATAAAGTAATATACTCTCAGCAGAACAGATATTACAGAGATCTTACTGTTGACGCAAGTGTACTCCACTGTGGCGAAGGTGGAGTAGTCAGAGTAGCTGACACTTCCCCCGTTCCTGTCTGGACACGCATCACCGACCGTGGCGCGGTCAAGGTTGACGGAACAGAACTGCTGTCCGTCACATCTCTTCCGCAGCTCCGCCACGCCCTCGTCGGTGGAGAACATGCAGTCACGTGACGCGTTGTAACCAGGGCAACAGCTGGAGGAAGGGGAAGCGAAGCCGCACGGGATGGAGTCCGGAGGCAGCCCGTGCAGGAGGCGACGTACGACAATGAGACCCTGTTTCTCAGTCACGGAACAGTCTATCTCCACGTTCCCAGGATCGGCGAGGTCCCTGCCCATGAGGCATACCTCGCTTGTGTTGTAGGAGTCCGTTGTTCCTAAAGGAGAGAGAGAGAGAGAGAGAGAGTCAGAATCAGAATTGTTTATTGCTAGGTCTTAGGCCCATTCAAAGTTGAGAGTGACAACCAGACATTTTTATTCACAACAATACTTGGAAACAGGAAATAACCAAAGTGCACAATAAAAGAGAGAGAGAGAGAGAGAGAGAGAGAGAGAGAGTAAAAAACTGAGACAACTACACATACCGAGTTTGACTGCAATCACAAGTAGCTAGACCCATCCACGAAGATATAGGGTCAGGAACTCCGTCGCAGAACGCAATACGAGTAAGTAAACTCCTTGTAAATTCTGCTCGTGTAGCACTCAGGAATGAATCTGACCTGTTATCAGCTACTACACCGTAAGAAAGAGCTAGTCCTTTCAGTTTGCCTACTCTCTTTCCACCGTACACACGTACATGAGTGTATTACTTTTAATTTTGACGACCCCTACAAAACAATCACGTAAGAAAGGGATATTTTGTTCAAGTTGCCGTATAGCTTTTTTACACTCCTCTTACACTTCAAGCGTACCTATTGGGTGGGGTGGGTGTTTGGGGGTTTAACGTCCTTTTCCACCACACAGGGTGATATCAAAGACGGGGCAACGATGAAAAAGCCAGCACAAATATTTGGCCCCAGCCGGGATCGAACTCACGACTGACCCGAGCATTAGAAGTCCAACGCTCTACCATCCGACCACCCCGGCTCCCCGCGTACCTATTGGACCAGAGCTGGTTGTCGAAGCAACGACACCTTTGGTACTACCGCTGCCACTGCGTGTGGTTGTTGTGGGCGCTTCCGAGGTGGTGACTGTGGAACACTGGTCTTGCCAGCTGCCTTGCTCCACCGCCTGTCCGCATCTCACGTCTACTGGGGACCCTGCCGAAGCTAAACACATAAAATTTCACTATAGTAGCTTAAAAAAAAGACAAACAACGTCAGACAGCAATCATACAAACAACTTCAGGTAGCAATCGCACAAACAACGTCAGATAGCAGTCACACAAAAACGTCAGATAGCAGTCACACAAACAACGTCAGATAGCAGTCACACAAACAACGTCAGATAGCAATCACACAAACAACGTCAGATAGTAATCACACAAACAACGTCAGATAGCAGTCACACAAAAATGTCAGACAGCAGTCACACAAACAACGTCAGATAGCAATCACACAAACAACGTCAAATAGCTATCACACAAACAACGTCAGACAGTTATCACACAAACAACGTCAGATAGCAATCACACAAACAACGTCAGACAGCAATCACACAAACAACGTCAGCAATCACACAAACAACGTCAGATAGTTATCACACAAACAACGTCATATAGCAATCACACAAACAACGTCAGACAGTAATTACACAAACAACGTCAGACAGTAATTACACAAACAAGGTCAAACAGCAATCACACATGTACTATGTAGCCTACAAATGCATTGCAGCAGGAGGATTGTTTCGGCCTAACCGAATCGAGCCGTTTAGTATCATTCATCATCCGAAAGAAAAAAAAAGCCTGCAGGCAAAGACGATCGACTGTTTAATCCACTCACCAGTCACTCGTATCAGGATCTTCCCCGTGTTGTTGCTGAGAACCTTGAGCTGGAAGTCCACCGCGTTCGTCTGGGACATGAAAATGCTGCCCTCTGTCTCTCCCGCCGATACGGTCTGGTGCTCCTCGCCTACACCGTTGTCGCTGCAGTTGAGGCTGGTGGAGATGCTGCTGTTGCCAAGGTCCGCCAGCACCACCGTCTCCAGGCACTGACCTTGGCCGTCAGCGGCAAGGTCAAGGTCGAAGGCGTGGAAGATGAGTTTGTGTCCGCACGAAGTGCTAACTCTGCAGGAACACGTCTTGTTGAAGTGCTCCGTGTTGGTGTGGACCACGTTGGTCTCCAGGTAAAGCTCCGTGGAGGTCAAGGTCACGTTCTCCACGCACACATCCGCCAGCAGGCCGACTGAAAACATGGACACAGTTACGTATGTTAACGCAGTTACATCTATGTTATCGTGTGTAGGGATGAACTGTACAATGAAATCACTGAAAGAGCCACGGGCTTCAGAGGAATTCAATTAAATGCAATGCAATTCAGTGCAGTTCAGTTTAGCTACCGTACTTTTTTTTTTTTTTAAACTACTTTATTATCCCTTTCGGGAAATTCGGGCTGCCTACCTGAGGGAAGCGCTTCTCCGCGGTGCAGCGCCACCCAATACCTATCCTTTTGCTGGGGGAAGAAAGCCAGATAACCCGGAGAGAAACCCCCGATGAGCAGCCCGATAGACAGAAAATAAACGGTACATGTATCACATATCACAAACTCGACCTTGGCTCGAACCCACGCTTCATCGCCGTGTCAGCGGTGACGGCCGTTCAGTAGCACAGCAGCTAAGTCCGACACGCTGCAATATTAGACTTACGTACTTACCGTATATACAGGTGTACTCCACAAAAGCGAAGTGGGAGTACGTAGCACTGTACATCACCGTACCCCCATCTCGGGCGGGACAAGCATCTCCGACCGCAGCTCTGTCCAAGTTGGGGAAACATCCCGCTTTTCCGTCACAGTTTTTTCTGAGATCCGCCAAGTCTTCGTTCGCTGGGAACAGACAGTCCCGTGACGCTTCATAACCAGGGCAACAGCTTGACTCTGGAGATGTGAAACTGCAAAGACAGACATCAAAACATGTCCTTGAATGTCTAGACACCTCTTTTTTCTTCACTGGCGATAATACTGATTGTTTTCTTCCAGAAACGACGCGGTCGGAGAGGCGACGGGAGCACTGATGTCGTCACTGTAACAGTTGGTAGTACAGTGGTTTAGACTCTGCCACCGATGCGAGAGGTCAATTTCGAGTCCCATTTGGAGCAAACAATCTTGTCTCTGATGTGTGGCGCCGTTCATTGGGGCCGATCGTTGGGGGGTTCTCGCCGGGTACTCCGGCTCCCCGCCCCCCTCAATTTGGATATATTCAACCCGCAAAATAAAAAAAAAGAAGCTGTTCTCGGAAAGGCTCTGCATATACCCCCCCCCCCCCCCAGCCACCACCCCCACCTCCCCAGCCCCGCAGAGAGTGGTGGAGTGGTGACTTTTAATGATCGGGTCGTGAGTTCGAATCCCGCCTTGGAACCAAACATTTGTGTTGGCTTTTTGTTCGTTGACCCGTCTTTGATATCACTCGTATCTGGTGGAAAAGGACGTTAAACTCCCCCAAACACCGACCGACCCATCCCGACCCAAAATAAAGTCCACCAAAGTCAGGTAAGTCCTGACTCAAACTTTTCTATTCGGGTAGAACATTTCATTTTTCGCCTCAGCTAATTGCCGCCGCTATCATTATCAGCCTCAAGAACACACACACACACACACACACACACACACACACACACACACACACACACACACACACACACACACACACACACACACACACGCGTTCAAGACATACGAACCCAGTACAGCCCATGGAATCTGGAGTAAGTCCATGAAGAATCTGTCGGATGGAGACAAGTCCACTGAAGTTTGCGTTGCTGCATATTATATCAATGTTGGGGTTACGACCGTCTCCAAGCAGACAAGCCTCGCTAGAGTTGTAGACGGCGGTAGTTGCTGTAAAACAAAAACCTCCTTGTAAGTTAATAATATAAAACTACTACTACTACTACTACTAAATGGCCCTAAATAATACAGTATCCCCAGGTTACTATGTTCAACCTTCTTGTCAGTTAATAAGAATAACACCACTACTACTACTACTAAATGGCCCTAAATAATGCAGTATCCCCAGGTTAATATGTTCAACCTTCTTGTAAGTTAATAATAATAACAGTACTACTACTACTACTACTACTACTACTAAATGGCCCTAAATAATGCAGTATCCCCAGGTTACTATGTTCAAGGCGCCTTACAGGTATATATAAAGGGGTTGCAAGCGCTTGGGATTTGTAAGGCTGTCGGACCCCTTTTGTGTTGACAGCTTTCAAAACATCACTGCGCTATGCAACCCCACTCGCACACTCGAGACGCTAAACAACCTTCAGACTATGCAACAGACGTCAGAACCCAAGAGTACACCATTTTGAATACAACACTAACACTGTGACTTTCCAGCCACCGTGACGCTTGTCAATGTATGTACGCACCTTGCGCAGAAGCGCCGGCGACGCCATAGACGATGACGAAGACAACAGCCCACAGGTGTCCCATAGTCTCGTTGTCAGCTGTCCGCCACAACATTCCAGAGACAGTTCAAAATCAGACACACAGAAAATAGACCGAGTGTCCCTTCAGTACCTCGCCGCCTCTCTGTTTACTGAAATCCCATCCTGGTCACAGTGTGTGTGTGTGGGTATGAGCTAGGACCCGCCAGACTTCGTATGATCTAGATCTGCTGTACTTTTAACCCATTCATTCTCGCTTCACGCCAGCTGGTGTTGTGACCTGTGAGAGTCAACATGACTGTCAGTTTACTCCTAGCTTCATTATAACTCTTTTTGCGTAGAAACCCTCTGACCAGCATACGAGTCAGTCGGGACCGATGTCCAACATCTTAGTTCATGAGTTGGGAGCGCACAGGCCGACAGGAGTCCTGTTATCAATGCATGTTTACGCTTTTCCGCATCAGTGGACACGAAAAATGAGGAACATTTTCGCAGCGTTCAAGCACAGATTGAGATCTCTTTTGGCTCAAGATTTTGTTTATTCAAAGCAGCATTTTGTAGAAGAAATGGTGATTAAGTGTGGAACATCACGCAAGATCTGTTTTACTTATAAATGTACGCGCGCACTTATTTGGCAAAAGAATTAAATTACTGCGTAACTGAGATTCCCGTTTCAAAATTCAGCCGCAAGTTTCACGGAACACTGAAATAGACACCAAGAGTGTGTCTGCGGGTATTCTAGTTCATTCACCCGTGCGAGTCTTTGAGAGTGCATGTGACACAGTTCCGCAGCGTGCTGTTTACTATGACCTACATTTACTCAACCCTATAGTCAATCTGAATGTCAGTCTCCTCCGCAGTGACGATTCACATGTTGCTTGTAGCATAATTGCTGCAACCAATGCGGCGGGGTATGTGTCACCCGGGGACACGCGTGTGCTAGACACAGGTGTCTCCCTTTTTGGTTGACCAAAACCGGTTTGGCAAGTTCTTCACCGCTGCTTATTTTTTGGCCCCATTCCTCGCTTTGTGTATGTGGGATACACAGCGTGTACATTCTGAATGCTTGCGTTTAAAAATAACTGAGTCTGAAGGTAAAAAACATGTTGACAGCTTTTCTTTTTATTACGGCCTGTCTTTGGGAGAGAACGGGCATTTGTATTGGTACTGCATTGTCACTACTCGCTCTCGTTTGTAAGCTGTATCTGGTGAAAGTAAGAGTAGTGTGTGTGTGTGTGTGTGTGTGTGTGTGTGTGTGTGTGTGTGTGTGAGAGAGAGAGTTGTGTTGTGTTTGATTGTTTGTGTGTGCGTGTGTGTGTGTGTGTGTGTGTGAGAGAGAGAGAGAGAGAGAGAGAGAGAGAGATCGAGAGAGAGAGTTGTGTTGTGGTGTGTGTGTGTGTGTGTGTGTGTGTGTGTGTGTGTGTGTGTGTGTGTGTGGTGTGTGTGTGTGTGTGTGTGTGTGAGAGAGAGAGAGAGAGAGAGTTGTGTTGTGTTGTGTGTGTGTGTGTGTGTGTGTGTGTGTGTGTGTGTGTGTGTGTGTGAGAGAGAGAGAGAGAGAGAGAGTTGTGTTGTGTTGTGTTGTGTGTGTGTGTGTGTGTGTGTGTGTGTGTGTGTGTGTGTGTGTGTGTGTGTGTGTGTGCCGGTGTGTGCGTGTGTGTGCACGTGTGAACGCGGCGCGCGCGCTCTTCACGAGAGCAGACGCAATAGTAGGGATAGTAGCAAACATGATTATTATAATCATCATTATTATTATTGTCATTAAAATGGAGTATAGTTGTTATACACAGTAGCATAAGAGACCATTTCTACGCTTTAAATAGCTTGTTAAACTGTCCCCCTCCTCCACCCCCTTATTGGAATTACTCTGGCGGCAAGGGCGTGAAACTTCAACCACCACCTGTGACCCCCCCCCCCCCCGCGTGTGTGTGTGTGTGTGCGCGTGCGTGCGCGCGTGCGTGCGTGTGTGCGTGTGTGTGTGCGTGTGTGTGTGTGAGCAGTAGGGACATATCAGTCAAGGTCATCTGCACGGAGAATGCCGTAATATTATTATGATTATGTCTATGCTGTATAGATTGTCAAATTCATCCTTCGCTGCGTTAAATATTTCATCTTCTCCATACTCACAGGCCATACCCTGTGGTAATCCCAGCTTTGAATGCTCCGTCAGGGTCGGTTAATTTGTACAAGGAAGACATTTGAAGCAGTGCTTCACAATTCAACTGAGCATTATGCAAATATGTATAAGCATTTCGAGGGGTCCCTCCCGGGGTGCTCTATCTATACATTTAGAAAGAAGAGAGATAGAACCTTCCGGCCTGGAACCCTCGATATGTAGTCGAATGATTTATTTGAAAATCTGCGCCCGGGGTACGCGACAAAGCCGTATTCGGATGTGTTTACTGTAACTAATTCGTCAGTTGTGTTTCATACGGCCAGTATATGCTGTAGACGCCATTTATATAAGTATGACAAATGTTTTGAAAACGTGGGCAGCCATTTAAATACGTTGACACTGCGTGAAAACTCAGTGCACAGGCTTTTGTGTGGTTCGTAGTACGGGGTTTCTAACGGCTGCAGTGTCACGGTAGGACAGTGTAGATCTAGTTGTCACACCTTTGATTCAAACCCAAGCTGCCAGCCAACTGAAACAGTCAAAATCCCCGTCGTCCCACATTGCTCCAAACAGCCTTTGTGGATGTAGGAATGTTACTCAGGCCTCCTGAGTCGGACAGTGGATCAGACTAGTTTTCGCAACACACAAAGAATGGAATGCACTGCACATACATACAAATAATTATACTTTTCACAATGAGGTGCCCCCGATTACGGAAAATACGCCACACGAGTTTGTTGATTTCGACCGTCAAACTGCGAGTTTTAACGAAAGGATACTTTGATGACGTCAAAGTATTGAAACGTAATCCTTACGAAGGATCCTTACAATATTTTGACGTCATGTGTGTTCTTTATATTCCCCTGATGAAGGGCGCGCTGAGGGCCCGAAAATTTGGGCTGCCTACTTTGTTTCGTTTGTACGAGAAGAATAAGTTGATCACTGGTTCTCAAGAGTTTCTTTTTTATCATTATATATATATATATATGTATATATGAAATGTAGCAAAAAACAATGTCTTATTTTCAGACAGATTTATTTTCATCTGCTTACCACCGTCATGTTACACAGTCGCTCGACAGCCGAAGCATACATGCGTTTTTATACAACGAAAATCAGCGGCACGAAACTAGATTGTACATGATATATTGTCGTTTATTTACCGCTTTGAATTTTGCAGTTGGTGCTTTAGAAACCGTGAACACTCTCTTGATGTATACAATAAAGGTTTACTTAGTGAGCACATCTCCGTCCAGTAAGAGGCGACAAAAAAGAAACAACAACAACAACAAAACCAAAGAACAAAACAACAACAACAACAAAACCAAAGAACAAAACAACAACAACACGAACCAATAACAACGACCAGTAAGTAACGGCCTCAAACAAAGAAAGAAAGAAAGAAAGAAAGAAACAAACAAACAAACAAACAAACAAACAAACAAACAAACAAACAAACAAACAAACAACCGACAGCAACAACAAAAGGCTCTGCTTACAGAACACTTCCAGTAAACAGTTCATTGATCCATTTTTATGAACACTTTTATATTTCGTCATCGTTGATATACGAAGAGCACTGTGTATTTTCTTTTTTCATGTGTATAGCGTAGTTTGAAGTACAACAAATATGATGGGGAAAACTTAACGCACTGAATATGTTTTTTTCTTATATCTTCCAGTATCCTAAGAAAATGGGACACTTAGTATCGAGCAGAAACTTCATTCGGGCGTGTTCTCTGGACAAGGAACAGAGTTCCTTATTACGCACACAATTGTGTGTGTCGTGTACGCAGAAATTTCAGAATCTGACGCAGAAATTCTGAGGCTGTACGTCATTGTGACGCACGGTTTTCCACACATAAAAACCGAAAGTAAAACAACACACCTCAGGACGGTCGCTGGAATTAGAAACAACCGAGAATTCTGTGCCCTAGTGCTGGGGTCTCCGATTCACAAAGCACGTGTTGTCTCCGACAATCTTGTAAACAGTGGGTCCGGTCGAACCACGATTTTCGTACTTGGGACTGACCCTATGAGTTTACAAAATGACTCTGACAGAGAGGGAAGTAACCCTCAGTTTTGAAAGCTGTAAGGAAAACTGAAGGAAATAGTCGCCCTTGGCTTCAGAGTGGTAATACAAAAATCACAGGGTACCTAGACTTTTATATATGACGTACATTTTGCGTGGAGAAAAATCAGCAACACAGGAAAAGCAAAACGGGCAGCTTTTATACAGCACGATCACGACTTTTCACAGCTGAAAGTCCAGAATCTCAGAAAAAAAAACTCTGACAAAACCGTAAGGACATAGACACAAATTATAAAGTAATTTTTGTCACACACAATAAGAACACAATGAATAAAATCAAAAAGAAAAAGGAAAGGGCTAGCTATAGCGAACGAGGAACCGACTAAAAGTTCTGTCACTCGTACACACACACACACACACACACACACACACACACACACACACACACACACACACACACACACACACACACACACACACACACACTGATCGCGAGTGGCCAAGAATGTGGCACGATCTCGTGCGAGAGAAATTTGATACACCAGTGAACCGCGTTCTAAATTGTGCATAAAGTGCAACTGAGAAGACGCTGACTTACAACGCAACGTGTGCATACAATTTATTACAATTGTACCGGTTATTTACAATAAATAATGCGTGCATTGTTTTAGAATGAAAGAAAGACCAACAGAAAGAAAGGAGGAAAGAAGGCAAGAAAAAAGGAAGGGGAAAAAATGAAAAAAAGAGAAAGAAAGAGAACAAACAAACGAAAGGAAGAAATTAAAAAAAAGGACAGGAGGAAATAAAGAAAGACAGAAAGAAGGAAAACTCACACACCTGTACATGCTCCTTTTCACACAACCCACACACATAACGTAGTCTGGATCCATCAAAATTATAGTCCTCAACAGCGCTCCATTCTTGCAGCAAGTTTGTCGGTGTCATTCTCAGACCTTTCAGAACACACCACTTTCTCGTGAGAAACAAACGCCTATCACGCAGCACTTGTGGTAAGGATATGAGTTTTCTGGAGCAGTCTTGAACTGAACACGTATCATCCAGTCATTTGCTGAACACACAAAAACACCCATATTTACCACTCAAACAGCATTTGAGGGAAACGATCACTCAAGTAACAATTCGATCCAAAGTCTCAGAAACGTACACCACCTCTCTTAAAGAAAAAAACACACCAAAAAAACCCAGAAACAACCATCCGCGCATCATATAAGTTTGTTTTGAAGTACAGTTAATCCAGTATGGGTATGCGCTGATTTTCTTACCAACCACGAAAAACACAACGAAATGACCTTACCACCCCGAAATGGTGACATCAAAGATGACCCCCCCCCCCAAAAAAAAAAAAAAAAAAAGAAAAAAAAAAAGAAGCCAACCGGCAGTAGAAGATTATCTACGGTCTTTGGTAGAACTCTCGGCTCAAGCATTGACAACCCAACACTCTACCAACTCACTAATCTCGGCTCCCTCAAAAACACATTGTCTTTATCACAGCCGAGAAGCCCCCCTCCCCCCCCCCCACCTCCCCCGTCTGCTAGAAATAGTGAAGTAGGTGCCCTTAGTAGTAAATATACTACATTTTAGAAGCACCGCTCAGTTCAGTCTTTCGAAAGCATAGTGGAGACTGCGAGAGGCACACCCCTAAATTCACAGTCTGTTGGAAATAGTCGTCAGGGCGCTTTCCATGCTACTCAGTACAGTCGAGAAGCCACCAATCCTTCACAGTCTCTTAGAAACAGTGGGCATGGTGTCCTCAGAAGTAAAGATGCGAAGCTTAGAAGCAACCCTCAGTTCATTTAGTTGCAAGTGGCGAGGTGCCCTCTGTGGTAAAAATTCTATAGCCGAGAGGCAACCCTCGATTCACAGTCAGTTGGAAATAGTGGACAGGCGCCTTCAGAAGTACATGTACAACATGCTACAGTCGAGGAGGGGTGGGTGAGTGTTCGAGGGTTTAACGTCTTTTTTCACCTCATACACTGATATCAATGACGGGGCAACGAGGAAATGGCCAGCACAAATGTTTGTCCCCGGCCGGGATTCGAACGCACGACCCAAGCATTGAAAGTCCAACGCTATGCCGCTCGTCTATCCCCGCTCCCTGCCCATCACCGTCTGTTGGAAGTGGTCGGCAGGGCGCCCTCCGTAGAAAAAAACACCAAAAAAAAAAAAACCCCACAAAAAACGCTAGGGCCGAGAAGATCCCTTCCTTCACAGTCTGTTGGAGGTACTTGGCAGGGTGCCGTCCGTGGTAAAGATGCTACAGTTGTCGTCCGAAGTGACAACGGTGTCCCCGTGGCCGCTGTCCAGGGAGATGTTGGGAAGCCAGACCGTCTTACGGATCACCGGAGACCCGGATTCCTCGGAGCTGTGCGAGGCGGTGGTCCTGGTGCTGGAGAAGTTGTCGTATCCCCTGAAGGCCCGGACAGACATGGTGTTGGCCAGGAGAAAGTCCCACACGCTACTCTGAGGAGGCTTACCGCCTGTGATGCGGACCTGGCGTTTTCTGTAATAAGAAGTGAGATACGTGGCGCCGGTTGAAGTTTTGTGGAGTGCTTGTGCGTGCGAGTGTGTGGTGTAGTAGTAGTAGTAGTTGTAATAATAATAATGGGTATTTACGGGACGCCCTCCCTCCCGCAGGAGCTCAGGGCGCCTTACAGTCAACACGCACTCACTCACACAGAAACGGAAACACACGCAACATTCCTTCACAAATACATTTAACTACAAACACATAATGTGCAGCATCATACACGGTCTCCGCTGCCCCCGACACACACACACACACACACACACACACACACACACACACACACACACACACACACACATGCACACACACACACACACACACACACACACACACACACACACACACACACGCACACACACACACACACACACACACACACACACACACACACACACACACACACACACACACACACACACACACACACACACACGACCAGCAAGATGATGATGTGGCAACAGCTATTGGTTAGGGGGAGTGAACAGGTGGGTTTTCAGAGTTTGCTTGAAGGATGGTTTTGTGTCTGCATATCTGATTGATGCCGGGAGCAGTAGTAGCAGTAGTAGTAGTAGTAGTAGTAGTGGGTGGGTGTTTTGACGTTTAAAGTCTCAACAGGTTTGTCGGATATACAACAACGCTGTGGAAAACGTTTCATCGGATGCGCTTAATCCGTACATCAGAATCAGTCACTTGTTGGCTTTGTCGACCTGCCGATCTCGAGCGTGACACTCAACTGAAACAAGCCACTGACCCCCCTTCACCTATCTTACACATACAGGATGTCAAATACTTGTCTTTCCGGATGAGAAACAGCAGCATGTTGAGTACGGACAACAACAGCAACAACTTCTTCTTTTCCTTTATTGTAAGAGTGGGATGTTTCCTCGAAGGGTTCACACACAACAGTGACCACACACCACACACACACACACACACACACACACACACACACACACACACACACACACACACACACACTTACGTAACCTACCTTCCCCAGTAGAACATGAAGATGAAGATGGTAAGCATAAGACCAATGATGCCCGCTATCATTCCACCTATCATGGCCGGCGTGACTGAAAATAAACAACAACCCGATATCAGCCAAGTCCGTTTTCTTGTAGCAGCAGCAGCAGGAGGAGGAGGGGACGGGGGAGGGTAGGAGGAGAAGCGTTGGTAGTTAAGTAGTAGATATAATAATGATAAAATTACTACGAACAGTATCAACTGGGATCGGAAAAGGTGAGTAAACCAGTGGCCTGACTAGACGTCGTGCAAGATGAACCCATCACGCAGGCAAACGTGGACCACTCGCATTCCCTCACACACATAAAACATGATCTACACATTATCACACCAACCAGATCGTGCAAATGCTCCGCTCAGCAAACCAAACTTCAAGGATCTGCAGTGTGATTTTTTTTTAATATATTTCATTCTTGTTTTTTGTTACAACATCAGTACATGTAACAGTTCTACTCATAAGCGTTCATGTTTGATTTTCATTTTCGTGAGCTGAACATTCCCAAAGAAGATGGAAGCCAGAATACCCGAACAAAAACTCCGACTACCAACATTTTTCATTTACCTTGCTCAACACAATACACTAATTGTCAATCTTCACTTTGTCACGTACTCGTGAATCTGTAGCCCCTCCAATCTGCGAAATACATTTGCTTCACAGTTTTGGGCGGCTCCTTGTCAACCGTCGCTGTTTGAGATGCCAGTTATAAAATGTAAACGATTCGCTGCAAAACCGACGGAAGCATTCGTTTACAGTTACACAAAGAATCATGAGCAACTTGCACAATTTGTCCCTGAAAATGTTAGCCCTGTGCAAACGCGCATGATCGCCTCAAGTGTCATAGCTTGAACGTGCTCCGAACCTCTACAGAAAAAGGGAGCCAGAATTCGATGAAAAAGACCTGTAAGTTGACTTGAAACGGGTTCATTCAATCTTTGCTAAGCCAAGTTATGTTTTGGCACGGTTTCCATCGTGAGTGGGCCTGTACGCTCGAAATGATATATCTTGATGATTAGTACAGCTCTTAATGCGATACGATGTTGTTTACACTCTGCGCGAGGGCTGTTGTTTTTTGTTTTAAATCAGGAAGCGGGTCCATTCCAGCAAGATGCCTAAGCCGTTATGGATTTATTTCTTCCTTTCTTTGCCTCCTTTTTAAAAAAAAAAAATTTTGTTGTTGTTGTTGTTGTTGTTTTATCCTAGTCTGGTTCGGCCAGTAACCGTGGGTTAAATTAACCTCGACTTTCACATTCGGGCCCTGAGTGAAGTAACATCGAGATTATCTGGTGGCTTTGTGGGTTCAATATTTGACGTAGCTGCTGACGTACATAACCCACTGGCGCGTTCTGTTTTCGTATAGTGCGGTTCATTATGGAGGCCATATGTGTAAAATCGTTACACACCGGACAAAAGCACCATTTTTTTCCCTGGTGATTCTTTGGCACGTTTTTTTTTTTTGTTTTTTGTTTTTTGGTGCTGCCTCAACTCTTTTTGCCAGTTCCAGTGGTGTTCCAGTGGTGAGGGTGGAATCCACGTAAGGCTCGAAAGCTGGGGCAATTTTTATTATGCATGATGATGGAGATAAAGATGATGGTAAGATGATGCTATGGAGGTCCGTGTGGTTTGGGGCTGCGGGACAGGGCCGCATTCCACGCCTCCTGTCATAAATATCCCGGCATTAACCAGGCCCGGGAACTACGGCACCTGCGGTGCTGGCCGTATAATCATCCACATCATACGATGTGTCGTACCAAGGGAAGCACCCCCAAAGTCGCACCCGTGAAGTAGGTGAATCTCGGCTGTGTGGCAACAGCCTCCCCATTGGGCCCATAGCACACCCGCTCTGGGTAGGAGCCTGCCTAGGTAGGAAAAATCCCGCTTGCCTCGGCTAAGACTCGAACCCGGGGTCTCCCGGTCCATGGTCCGAAGTGCTAGCCACTACACTACAGGGGCCAGTTCTTTAGCACATTTTATTGAAATTTATTGAAAATGTGCTAAAGAATCACCAGAAAAAAAAATTAGTGCTTTTGGTGTAATGATTTTTCCCTGAGTAACTATTACTCAGTTCGCGGCGCTTTGAGCCGATTCGTGAAACTGGGTAAAGCGCCTATACAATACTCATTATCATCATTATCATTACTAACTGTGGACGGAAACCACTCACATTTGGCTCACTGGAAATTGGCACTGGCGAAAGGGAGCATCCGGACATCCGGACAGCGAGACTGTTCTGGTAACTATGCAGTCTTCAACATCTACATATTTACTCAAGAAAAAAAAGGTGTACTTTATTCTGGACCCACTGCTTCAACGACTAATACAAATGACTACTGTCTGGTTCAGGCTACTTACATGAATCTGTATCGGCACTGGGATTCTCGACAACGGCCACGTGACCTGTCTGAGCCACTGGCTTCACGGTGGTGTTCAGGGAGGCGGTGGTTCCGTTGGTTGGGGGTTCGAAGCTCTGAGTCCGACCTGCTGCATCGTTGGGATAGGTCACAGTGGTGTTGGTGACAGAACTGGTTGTTGCTGTTGTAGTTATTTCTTTTGGCGGGTTCCTTACTGTGATCAGAGTGAAAAGAAAATAATAGATACATGTGATGCCTCAGTGAAGGACTGCCTGCCAGAACTGCCTACCGCTCTTCTTTCTATCTGTATCACTGGCAGGGAACCCTAGATTTCTTGACAAAGCTGCCACGTAACAAGGCAAAACACAGTAAATCCAGTAAATCGTGGAAAAAGACTATTACGTCAATGTCTTTCATCTTGGAATCACCCCTTTATCCCATCAAATGAAGTTGTGGTTTTATTTATTTATTTTGTCTGCCCTAACTCTTTGCCAGCTCCAATGGTGTTCCTCCCAGGTCATGGGTGGAAGGGCGGAGGGCTCGGAAGCTGGGGGCAATTTTTACTGTGCATGATGATGGAGATGAGGATGATGGTAAGATGATGCTATGGAGGTCCGTGTGGTTTGGGACTGCGGGACAGGGCCGTATTCCACGCTTCCTGTCATAAATATCCCTGCATTAACCAGGCCCGGGAACTACGTTGTGGCTTTGCCGTGTTATGCCAGTGTACTGAAGAAAGAAATCAGATTGGTTGCCATGGAGAATCTATGGCCCATGGAGGGCTACATGTTACTTTTTTTTAATCGCCTCTCGTTTGACTACGTGGACCTTGTTCTTTGTTTGTCAGAGAGTTCAGTCAGAACGTCGCGTAAATCTTCCGTATATCAAGCAAAGTGCAGCAAAAGGTCACCTTGAACACATTTGAAGGTGATTTCCGTGTAGTGTGTCTGCGACGGGTACACGTTGCCATTACAGTGTTGGGTCGTGTCGGCCCAGGTGGCGCGGGGGGTGCAGTAGCTCACTTCGTGACACTCCATCGGGAAAGTGTTGATAGACTCTATGAGGCAATCTCCCTCGCTGCAGAGGTCAAAAAGGTCATAGGGTCAGAGGTGAAGGTCGGAAAATGTTGACACCGATGAAATACGTGTGTTAAATAATTATGTTGTGGTCAGAAGTTAAAGGTGCAACAAATATAAAGTCAGAAAAGTAAACAATAATTACTGATAAGATTTGTGTTACACAAGGGTGGGTGCTTGGGGGTTTAACGTCCTTTTCCACCACATAGGGTGATATCAAAGACGGGGCAACGATGAAAAAGCCAGCACAAATATTTAGCCCCAGCCGGGATCGAACTCACGACCCGAGCATTAGAAGTCCAACGCTCTACCGTTCGACCACCCCGGCTCCCCGTGTTACACAAGGGGTGATTTCTCAAAAACATGAAACTTAAATGTGTGATGTGGTGAAAACGTCAAACCTGTGTCACAACAAAATAACCACATTAATAGCAGGACTACATTCAAGAACAAACAAACAAACAAACAAAAAATAATACTAAAAAAGAAAAGAAAAAAGAATAAAATAAAACATCTCATCTAAGTTAAACGGCTTAACTCAAGGGCTCAGATTACACACGCCTGCTTTTAGGCTGACATTTACCTTTCCTGAAGACCTGATCTGTTAACCAGCTGAAATACTTTTGGTGTGTATAAAACCGGTTTTTATTATTCATTTATTCATTGTTTACCTGTAATGACAGCAATCGGCTTTGTAGTTGGTCTCGTCCGTCGGCAAAGGACACTCTGCCGACAACTTCTTGGCTCCGTTCTTGATGGCCAAGATGTCTACTCTCATGGTCGGCGAACAGTCGATTTCAAGAAAGTTCTGGTGCGTTCCGTAACAAGCTGATGCCTTCTGAACCGCTGTGGATAGACGCAGAGGAAACCATGTCACTAGCATTCTAGTTTCGATGCCAGTATCAGGACAGCACTATGTCCAGTCACTCTGGTGTCTTGAAGTAGCAATTGAAAAGCAGTTTAAAGTAGTTTAAAGTAGTTTAATATCCTGCATATCTGATCTGTACCGACTTCAAGAACTTCATCTATTGGGCGGACGACTTCACTGAATGGTCCTGGTTTCATGGTATTGTCTACTATGACCTAGATTCAAAAACGCAGCGAGAGCAACACATATTTGACTTAGTAGTCGCGGCCAAAGAAAGAGAAAAAAACCAACCAACCAACCAACCAACCAACCAACCAACCAACCAACCAACCAACCAACCAACCAACCAAACAAACAAACAAACAAACAAACAAACAAACAAACCACATTAATAACAAGACTACAACAAGAACAAACAAAAACAAAATAATGATAACATAAATAAAATAACATAAAATAGTAATTGAATTAAACACCTCATCTAAGTTAAACGGCTTAACTCGATAAACTGAATAATCATTATCATATTTTCATTTTGCACAACTGCTTCGTAGTATGTGTGTAACAATTTTCACACAGACATGTCTGAAGAAAAAAAGAAGAAGAAAAAGAAAGAAAGAAAGAAAGAAAAAAGCTTCACTTGAAAAGCCTTGAAAACAAGCCTAGTGTGTTTAATGCAGGAACACCCAAACACAAAACAAAAGCGTACTTGGACGTACAGCAATGTAACTTCAAACTGGTTTCACTTCCTTGTCTAATCCAAAACACCTGCGCTACTTCGAGCTGTCCAGATCCAGAAAGTTTGCAAATACTGGATGCGGGACCCGGCAGATGCCCTCTGTGCCTGCAGAACTGTAGTGGAAGCCTTGAAGCTGGCTTCTATTTCGGACCGTAGAAGGTATTTTCGTTATTTGCCGGCAGTGTGCCCCTGTTTAGTTTCGGGGAGTGTGTACCGAACGTGGATAACCGCCGGAATTTTGGAGAAATTTCTCTCCGGCTCATCCTTATCTTTTTCTGGTCCTCGACAAAAAAAAGAGAGACAATACCAGCATTCTAACCTCTTTCAAGGCAAGTCCACTACCCTACGGGGAGTAAGTAAAGGGGTATGGAGGTCGGGGGGGGGGGGGAGGGAGGGGGGGGGGGGGGCAGGGGGAACAGGGAGTGGCCCGGTTCTTTTACAGAATTCGGAGTTCTCCTAATCTCTAAAATAAATTATTTCGAGCATACGGACGCAGTCACAAGCGCAGCTGTTCTAAAACAAAAGCGAATATATGAAGCATAAAAAATCTTATAAATGACGCCTTTAGCTAATTTGTGGGGTGGGGATGGGTCAGCGCTTTGCATAATTAATCAAAGACTCGTCGGTATTCACC
Organism: Batillaria attramentaria; assembly: GCA_018292915.2. Lineage (NCBI taxonomy): Eukaryota > Metazoa > Mollusca > Gastropoda > Batillariidae > Batillaria > Batillaria attramentaria. Next base: position 544,578 of record JACVVK020000176.1, on the reverse strand, counting down.
CAATGGCATTCATGCAGTATCAATACTAACTAGTCAAGTGGCATACATCCACCACTGACGTACAGAAACGCTGAAGCATACGTCTTTCATGTGCCCGCAAAATGTCGTCAGCTCCGGTAAAAATCTAGACACTGCATGTCGTGCCCTCAGGAGGCATTTCACTAGTGAAATCAGTGGCTGCTGGAGTTTCAATAGCATCTTTTCACCATGTTAGCTCAAGGAGGAGGTGTCCTTTTTTCCAGGCGCGTGTGTTTGTCACAGTTGACCTTCACGCCATTGTGCCTGGGTCACGGGCTTATCCACGATGGGCACATTTACATCGCCATTAGTTCTAGACTTAACAAGGAAGAAAAGGATGTATAATAAATAAAATGTAAACTTTCCATATATAGTTAGCGGTGTCGGGTTTCTTTGCCAGGAAAACATCCAGAAACATTCAAATAGCGATGTGTGGTAATATCCGGTAGCTAAAGTTACGATGAGGTGACTTTGGGGAGGGGGGGGGGGGCGAGGGGGCCGGGGGATGGGGGGGGGGAGGCCGGGGGGGGGGGGGTCCGGGATGCAAATTTTCTTCAGAATTTCACAGGAGGTTCTCCTACATTTGACTATACTTTTCAATGGCAGCTTTTTTTGTGGTCAAACAGCGTACTGGTGCTAACCGTGCTAGGTACAGATGACCACTAGACCTTTCTGGTAGGTACGGACCACACGTTAATGTAACAACAACAAAGAGCATAGTTTTTTGTGGTCTGCACAAACTTGCTGTCCTCAATCCTCCACATGTCCAGTATTTTTCTTTAAGTATGTGCGCCTGGTTCCTCTTTGCTTGCTTATGCTTGCAAAGCTCGGGAACTAAGGGCCACAACAGCACTCCTCCAACGAACACGGTTTTGGGAGATCCTCTTCAGCTCGGCCCATGTCATTCCGGCTGCCTTCACTTCAGCGTCCGTGCTTCTTCGCCAAGCCTGCCTGGGTCTGCCACGTTTTCGTTTTCCTTGGGGGTCCCAGTCCAGTGCCTGCCGGGTTTCCTCTTTGCCTCCATGGCAAAATTTTAAAGGTGCACGATCGATTTTGCGCAGTTCAGTTACAGCTTACAACGTGCATGGCCTTACCCGACCTATGCACATGAAGGACAAGGAATCGATTCTTTGACAGGTTTTTCGTAACCCCTGTGGCCTATGACAGTGTGATGACTCTACTCGAATGTCAGGAAACTGTATGTATGTGATGGTGTGTTTTATTCTTGATTTTAAGTAATTTTACTGGTCAAGGCTGTTTGTTTTACTCAATTTTTTTCTCATGCGTATATTTGTAGTCTTATTTATTAAAATGTTTCTCAGTTGTGGGGGAGCCGGGGTGGTCGAATGGTAGAGCATTGGACTTCTAATGCTCGGGTCGTGAGTTCGATCCCGGCTGGGGCCAAATATTTGTGCTGGCTTTTTCATCGTTGCCCCGTCTTTGATATCACCCTATGTGGTGGAAAAGGACGTTAAACCCCCAAACACCCACCCTTCTCAGTTGTGTGTTTACCAGAACTGAATTGCAGTTTCCCATATTTGGGATCAATACAATATTCTGTATTCTGTATGTCAATTCATGCTTTTTTTTTTTTTTTTTTTTGGTTACTACTTTATTATCCCTTTCGGGAAATTCGGGCTGCTTCCCCCGAGGAAAGCGCGTCGCCGCGGTGCAGTGCCACCCAATACCTATCCTATTTTGTTTTTAAACGATTTTGCTGGAGGAGGAAAGCCGGATAACCCGGAGAGAACCCCCCGATGAGCAGTCCGGTAGCCAGGAAAAACCGGTATCACATATCACAAGCTCGACCTGGGCTCGAACCCACGCTTCATCGCCATTTAAGCATATAATGCATGCATGTTGTGTTGTCTTTGTCGTTGTATAGTATATACATACCAAAAACAGAATAAAAAATGAAGCATATTTTTAAGCTATAGCATACATTCGTATTCTCGTCAGTATCTTCCTGGTTAGAGCAAAACACATTTGTGTACCTCGATTAACAAAAATGATGCCCATCCTATAGAGACCTGAAAACGTTCTACATTCTGTGCCCCCTTTTTTCTGTACTGCGGGTACATGTATAGAAAACCTACTGACAAAAGCTTGAATCGAAAGCGCCATCGCTCATAGCTTTACAGCGCCCTCAAGTATTTGCATTGCACACTCTCGCTAGATCTGTAAAGAGTTTACTCGACAGGGGAAGCTATTCAGACTCTCAGCACACACGTAACCCAGAAAACCGACCACAGGCGTAGAAAGCGTGTAAAATTCAAAATCTGTGAAAATGAAGACACAGGAAACTCCAGTTATTAACACAAAAAGTGAAGGAAAACGATTCCAATAGTTTGTTGTTACTTTGTGAAACACTACCGAACATTTCTTTTATTTGACCAGACAAAGCTAAAAAGACATTCAGACAGACAGACAAACAACAACAACAACAACGAACACCTACGTGGTGGAAGTACATGTATCTTTATATCAAATGGACTAGTCACGGTGCAATATGTGGCGTACAGCTGTTCAGATATGATACGGTGCCGTTTCATTCTGGCAAAATATCCCGGAATATTCTAATAAAAACTAGTCTGGTAATGAAACAAAGTGGTCATGTACCATGTTCTTGTATTTAATTTGTTTATAACTTGAATCAGAGAGAGAGAGAGAGAGAGAGAGAGAGAGAGAGAGCGAGCGAGAGAGAGAGAGAGAGAGAGAGAGAGAGAGATGATGATGATGATGATGAAACGTTTATTAGGATAATTCTTGTAGGCATCTTAAATTATTGTGTGTGTGTGTGTGTGTGTGTGTGTGTGTGTGTGTGTGTGTGTGTGTGTGTGTGTGTGTGTGTGTGTGTGTGTGTGAGCCAGAAGAAAATTTTCTGCCATCGACAGACAATAAAGTTATATTGAATTGAATTGATTGAATTGAAAGTCCTCACTACATCTACAATAATGATCAAGTAAAAGCAAAACCAAAGCATAATAAGCAAAGATAAACTAACAATCTAGGCTACCGAAAAAGTGAGAACCCCCCCCCCCCCCCAAAAAAAAAAAAAAAAAGAAGAAAAAAAAGAACAAAAAAAAGAACAACAATATATTTAAAAAAGAAACAATGAAACAAACAAACAAAAACGCACGCGCACACACACACACACACACACACACACACACACACACACACACACACACACACACACACACACACACACACACACACACACACACAAGCAAGATAACAGGTCACAGAAAACCACGGTGATCAAGCATGATCAAGGCTTATATGCAATGGGGGAAACTAGCATCAGTTGTTGGAATTTTAGGACTGTTGGAAGTGTTCATGCAAGCGGTCCTTAAACGTGTTTATTCTAGGAATAGATTCTAGGATAGAGAGAGAGAGAGAGAGAGAGAGAGAGAGAGAGAGAGAGAGAGAGAGAGAGAGAGAGAGAGAGAGAGCACCAAAAGAACCCTGAGGAAAAAAGAGGAAACTAAGTTTAGAAATTTCCACAAAAGAGTGTTTTCAGAGTCTTTGAGGGTACATGTATAGCGACCATTACCATCGCAGACATAGGTATTCAAAGTAAAAAAATTTGGCACATGGCGTTACATTTTCATGTGTAATCCTTTAAAGAAGACAATGATGAGAAATTGTCGAGACTCTTAAACCAATCCCGCATCATCACTGAAGACGAAAGATAAAACAGCTGAATCACGAAGGCAGGTAAACTAAAAATACCTGTAGGTTCCTGGCCACGAACGAAGAGTTTGAGAATCCCATGCAGAAGAAGAAACACGGGAACATAGCGAGAGGGAGCCATCTTGACAGCTGTCTCTTCCAAAACGAGACACTGGTCTTCCTCGCCAAACAGTAACTGGCCGCTTCTGTCCCCCTTGGTTTCTCAAACTCACATTGCTTTCAGGCTCAAGACACCGAACTTTTTTTCAGTCGTCTGCCTCTTTTCAATGTCCACACATTTTTCTCTTTGAACGGAAGAAGATAATGTCAACTGGAAGCCTTCAAGCCGCGTAATCATAGAGAAACTATGGCGTTTTCAAGGTGTTGAAATTTACGAACTTTGTAACCCTGACACTGTCGTCTGCCTGGACCTGACGTCTTCTGTGTTGGGATTGGCGCGGCGATGGGGCAGGTCACGTGACGGATTTTGGAGAGGTCCTGATGTTGACTCAGAGTGCACAGCAAAAGGTGGAAGGGGAAGGGGGAGGGAGGGAGGGAGAGGGGGAGCTGGAGTTTCATCTTCAAGGAGCACAGCTATAGAAGCAGAAAACAAAAAATGTGGAAGAGGAAAGGATGGGATGGGACAGAGAGAAGTGTTTGATGAAGAAATGGGCGACACAGCGTACTGTTCTCTGCCGCAGAGATGTGTCATCTGGGAGCTAGACCTGTACAGCCCGAGTCTTTGCCCGCCACGCAGGAGAAAACACTACTATCCTGGAAGAAGGAGGATTTACATCTATCGGATCAAATTCTCATCTAATGATATAACTCAGTCTTCTGTTAATTTCCCAAGAGGAACGCGATTCTTCTTCAGGAACGCGTATGAAACGGAACGGCTAAGAAAACATTACTATCCTGGAAGAAGGAGGACTTACGTCTATGGGATAGGACTTACGTCTATGGGACTTACATCTATCGGATATTATTAAGTCTTCCGTTAATTTTCCGTGAGTAACGGGATTCTTCTTCAGGAACGCGATTATCTGTACCTGAAGTGACATTCTTTCAGCCATACCATCCTAGCTCTGCTCGGTAGTAGCACTACTGATGCCAAAGGTTTCGAACGAACCCATCTGCAGATTAATTGGGGAAAATTTCTACGAAATCTGTTCTATACATTGTTTGCGTAAATAATGGTGAACAAGTTTGACTAACTCGATCGAATCTCATGCGGAATGGCGACTTCCGGAAATGTTCTGCGGCGGAGATAGTATCTACTGCGCATCTCCTGGCAGGAATCATGGGATTTTAAAATGAAAGAAGCTCTTGCACGCATGAGAGCGGCGAGGTACCACAGCTTATGCGACGGTTACTGTGAACGTCACACGCGCTGAGGGTGCCACACTTTGGGTGTATGGAAGTGTACAGACTAACCAATAGACCATTCACTTCGGGCTTGTCGGTTTTTCTTTCAAATCCTCGGGCATGCTGTGCGTATTTACTAGGCAAACATCAGCCTCTGAAGCCATTCTTTTGCTTCTCTTTCGCCACACCTTTCCATCCATTTACCCGAAGGAAACCCTTTTATAAACACCCAAAATGGTACATACGACATCCGGGTATGTTGACATGATGGATGACTGTTGTATGACTGTGTACAGGCGATGATGTGAAAATTATGAATATTACGTAAGAAAAGAAAGTATGTCTGAGGCAGTGCTGTTTGGTTCGTTTTATCTGTTGTATTCCGGCGATTTTCAGATAACGATTGTTGTCGATGGCTTTTATTTTATCCCTCGTCCACCGCCCCCCCCAACACACACACACACACACACACACACACACACACACACACACACACACACACACACACACACACACACACACACACACACACACACACACACACAGAGTGATCCGCCCGGCAATACCGCCAGCACCACCACCACCACCCACTCTCACCCCCCCCCTCCCCACCCAAATCAGTCGTGATGTGCGAGTTACATTTTGAAGGGAAAAATGTGGTTTCTCTTTCGTGGCCTGTCGAAAAAGCAGTTTGAATAAATGTATACATGTATATGTATATAAACCCTGAACATCAATGCATGTAATTGAAAAAGGACACTGAGGGGTAAAGTGATCAAGGTAATCTTGAACTTTCAGCACAGCGTACAGGGGTGGGTGGCTGGCTCCATTTGAATCAGTTACCGATCACAAACATCAGGGCCCGCATGTAAAAGTCGGGGTTAGGGAGTTTAGCCCCGAGTTAGAGTCTAACCTCGAACTAAACTAGCTCTAAGGTTATATTTTCTGTTGTTTTTTGTTTTAAATCAGGAAGCGGGTCCATTCCAGCAATGTGCACATGCCGTTATAGAAGGATTTTTGTCTTTCTTTCTTCGCTTCCTTTTTTTTATTTAATTTTGTTTTGGGGTTTCTTTTGTCCTAGTCTGGGTTGGGCCTTAGCCGTGGGTTAAATTAACCTCGAGTTTTGCATACGGGCCCTCACACTGACCCTTCGTGCGTTTTTTTTTTTTTTTTTTTTAAACCTACGTTTCATCGGTCGCCAACGTGTCTCAGCCCGTAGGCTTTGACCTTAGGACGAGATGACCGGCTCAAAACTGTGCTCCAACATATGGGCCGCGGTTTGCACAAGAGTTTCTCACCGTTGTATCAGTGCGAAACGCTCTGTGTGTGTGTGTGTGTGTGTGTGTGTGTGTGTGTGTGTGTGTGTGTGTGTGTGTGTGTGTGTGTGTGTGCCGCTGTGTGTGTGTGTGTGTTTGTACTCGTGTGTTTGGAGGCCGTAAGGCGTCAAAAGAACCGTTCAATGGTGATTTTAAAGGCGGAGGGCCAATCATGAACAAACGAACAAACAAACAAACAAACATCCAAAGGGTTGTCCTGCCGGGTTTTTATCTCCAATGCGACGCTCGTTCATTTGAGCCACGCAGCGTACTTGTTCAAATCCCAACAAAGCCAAAAAGTTAAGCAACATTTCACAAAATAATCCTTTTTTTTTTTCACGTGCTAAAGCCGCTCGGACTCTGCAGTTCATTGCAGTTTTAGCTGACCCTCTTAGCGTTGTCGTGTGTATATTTTCACGGAGTGGAACAATTTGGACCAAGAAAAGCTCAAACGTCTAGTTCGCAGGTCACAGAACATAATTCAAATGAGGCAGGCAAGGACCTGGGGCACTATTAAAATGAATTTTCCCCCTTTCCCTGTGTTTTTGGACCAAGAAAAGCTCAAACGTCTGGTCCGCAGGTCACAGAACATAATTCAAATGAGGCAGGCAAGGACCTGCACTATTAAAATGAACTGAATTTCCCCCCTTTCCCTGTGTTTTTGTGAGTTGCTAAAAGAGCATTTGACCCAACACTTTGGGTTTTGGTGAAAAGAGGGATGTTTGATGTGTAGAAAAATGGGAATGCTGACTTGAGGGATGACCTATTTTTGGGCCATATCGGTGGGCGGGATAAGTGAGTGCACAGTTTTGTTTACGGGGTGGGGAAGGACGCCACACCGGCAGAGTATGTAAATTACGGTTTCCAGGCTTCATTTTTGGCATGCACCTTGCGGACGTGTTGCTTCTGGAAACCATTGTGAGTTTTGGTTTGCAATTTTTGTTTTGGAGGACCTGTGCTGCCTCACATTTGTAGGAGCCAGAGAGCAGCAAAAAGTTGTATTCTGTGACCCGCAGTGTGCCAATGAGGCGCCGGGAGGTGATTCAGACCAGGGGAGGTTATACCCATTGCCGCCGACGCTCAGTTACTAGAGTTCGCACCCCCTGGGCCGTATTGGGGCATACCCTATCCCCCCCCCCCCCCATCCCTTCTTCCCCGTGTGTGAGGCGCTTAGAGCTCCCCAAAGGATAGGCGCCATATAAAATCGTCATTATTATGGTCAGTTTATTATTAAACATTGTAACTTGAGGTCAGTGCATGAACGGATGAGACGGTACTTTTCCCGCCCTTGACCAACACTGTGTCAAGTTTAATATTCGTTTGTGTGTGTGTGTGTGTGTGTGTGTGTGTGTGTGTGTGTGTGTGTGTGTGTGTGTGTGTGTGTGTGTGTGTGGTGTGTGTGTGTGTGTGTGTGTGTGTGTGTGTGTGTGTGTGTGTGTGTGCGTTCGGAGTTTGGGGGACTTTTTGTTTATTGTTGCCTCTTATGGATTTTGTTGTTGTTGACAGATTGGTTTTTTTTTGTTTGTTTGTTGTTGTTGACAGATTGTCAAAGACAAGCATTATACACCAAACAAAACACAAAAACACACACACACAAAGTAAACTAAAATAAGTAGATCAGTGAAGGAATAATTCCAACCCCCCATCACCCCCCCCCCCCCACACACACACACACACACAATTTTTTTTTTTTAATATCATAAGTTGAGGTCAGTTAGTGAATGGATGAGACCGAGTACTTTTCCCGACCTTGATCACGGTTGAACACTATGTCAAGTTAAACTTGTGTGTGGGGGGGGGGGGGTAGGAGGAGAGCCGGGTATTGTCTTTTCCGTTGTTGATTGCAGATTTGACCAGAATCAAGAAAAGAAAGACAACTCACAGGGGTAGACGGGTGGGGGAAGGAATAAACACTAGACTTAGGTAAGATATATTATAAGCAGCGTTTGATTTGAACCAGAGTATGAAGAACATGCATTCCTTCTGGAAGAAGTGGACGGCCCTAACAAGGGCCAGATATGAAGGAGAAGGGCCACTGTGACAGACAGACTGCCAGGTTGCGGGTGATGGCTGCTCACTTCCTGGCGTCCTTGTCCTTGGCGGCCGCTTTGGCCCTGGCAGCCACCTTTGCCAGACACATGCACTTGCTTTCTTGGAGGCGGCCTTCTTGTAGGAAACTTCCCGGCGGGAGGAGGGATCCTGAACCACCGGCCCCATTCAGTTCATACCCCTTGGCCAGGATCAGCTTGAGGAAGGCCTGGCGGTTCTGGATGGGAGCGTTGTTAATGGCTCCGTAGTCGGGGTGCCTAGGCGGCCGCTTAAACAAAGCCATCGTAGGGCAAGAAGCCTGTCCGGGGGCCTTCGCGGACGTGGCAGGGGAAACAGTGGTGGGCAGAACCATGGCGATTGAGCTGTGGGCGCGAACTGAAGCGTAGACGAAGCGTACTGGAGCGGAGCTGCAGTGAGAATGCCTGGCCAGCGCGCTACGCGGCTATTTCACTACTCGGCGCGTCCCGCAAAGAAAGCACTGCCCGCGTGCACACGAAATCGGCCCTCGGAAGCCTCAGCGGCCAAAATTTGTGTTTGTTGACGTCTATTCACGCGCCTCTAGCACTCGCTGTGTATGCGCTACATTCATAAATCATACGCCACAGGGAATGTGAGATTTTCTGCTTTAATTTGATGTCAACGTCAATGTTGTAAAAGGGAGCGTCCGGGAGTAATCGTGAAAAAAATGCACATAGTAGAGCGGTCCCGTGAAAGATAGCGACAGAAAACATGGATTTAATCAATGTTTGTGTACAGCTTCCGTCAAGATCGTAACATATTTCGGCAGAGAACAGATTTCTCTTGCGATAGCAGTTGTTTTCAGCGAAATAGGTGGATTCTGAGTGAAACAGTGGACGGTTTTGTGACATGACTGAAACACACGTCTCCGTCACTGACCGCCATTTGCAATACGAGTGCGGCTTGCCGGGTGGGTGCTGGATTGCCACGCCGTAATCTGACCAAATGCTTATCTCCTACACAAATATACTAACTTCTAAATGTGACCTGCATATTAAGATAAGAACATGAAAGGTTTTATTTCGGGGGTTTTGTGTTCGTATGTATTTATTTTGCGCCGCGGCGAACGGTTATCACGAACTGATCGGCTGTTGTCGGCCATGATGGTTTGCCCGGGTGCAAGACTGACACTGAGAACTTGGAACCTCTGACTTTAATTGCGTATTGATTAAATAATAATTACTGTGTGTGTGCATGATTAGTTTTTCGTTTGCCTAAGCATTTTCACGAGGTCAGTGACTGAACGGATGAGACTTGAGTACTTTTCGCGCCCTTCAGTTATCACGGTTGACCACTGAACACTGAGTGAGTGAGTCAACTTGAGTCATTTTAATATTGCCACGCCGGTTTCTGACCAAATGCTACCTCCCACACAAAATTACTAACTTCTAAATGTGACTTTCATATTAAGATAAGAACATGAATGGTCGCTGGCGTGAAAGGCGCGGCCATTTTGTAGCCCCCCTCAGAAGTGACTGGCTGGGTGTGAATGCGAAAGACAGCGGGGGTGGGTGAGTGGGTGTTTGGGGGTTTAACGTCCTTTTCCACCACATACATAGATATTTGGCCCCAGCCGGGATACGAACTCACGACCCGAGCATTAGAAGTCCAACGCTCTACCATTCGGCCACCCCGGCTCCCCGAAAGACAGCCGGCGGGGACGAGTTTTTTTCATGACAAATCCGCAAAACTGGGCAGAAGTTTTTTGTTTTGTTTTGTCTTCTGCGCTCTTTCAAATTCATACTTTTTTTTTTTGGGGGGTGGGGGGGGAGTGAAACATTGGAGATCAGTCCTGTGTTATGTGGAAATAAAGTACGGTGCTTTGATGTGACACTTTTGACTAATCAAGTTGTGGTTTTCACCCTGTACGACAAAGGGACACCGCTAAATGTTCACACCAAGTACAAAAGAACTGATTTTATAAGTTTGGTTATGATTAATGGGTTATCAAAATATTGTTATGGATTTAAAAGCAGGGTTGCTTAACTTTTTTGTTTGTTTGAGTGTACGCCACCTTTGCCTGAGAACAGACACTAAACTGCACGGCAGCCTTTCTGGGACTGACAAGCCTTGCTTTCCCGATATACATAATAATAATAATATATTACACTTGTAGAGCGCGGAGTTCTGCTTAGAAAAGCATTCAATGCGCTTTTTGCCCACGCATACACACAGCATTCACATGCACACATTAATACACATCAATACCATCGGTGGAGTTTAAACTTAAAGATTAAAAGCTAGTTTGAAAAGATGTGTTTTGAGTTGTGCTTTAAACTGTAGGTTTCTCAGAGAAGATGGCAAGGAGTTCCAAACGCCAAAAATATAGCTTACTTGACGGAGTGAACTGTATATTACACCTACCATGAGAGGCATCACGTTGCTCACAGTGATTTTATTTATCCTAAAGAACGGTAAGTCTCAGTCCAGGTTAAGGCCACGTGAGTCTCCAGGCCAGGGTCCGTATGTAGAACTCGAGGTTAATTTAACCCTCGGCTACGGGTCTAACCCAGACCAGGACAAAAGAAACCCCAAAACAAAATTAGATTAAAAAAAAAAAAAGGAATCGAAGAAAGAAAGACAAAAATCTTTCTATAACGGCATAGGCACCTTGCTGGAATGGATCCGCTTCCTGATTACAAACAAAAACCGACAGAAAATTTAACCCTAGAGCTAGTTTAGTTCGAGGTTAGACTCTTACCCGGGACTAAAACCCGTAACCTCGACTTCTACATGCGGAGCCTGGTTTAGGCAGAAACGGCGCCCTAGAACAACTGGTTCTGTGCACTCACAATCCGGGAACAAAGGTCGCAGCAGTTTGCGCAGTCGCTGGGCGGCGTTTTGGCTGCCAAAGGTCTCAAATGTGCGCCTAAATTGGCACAGGCATTTGCTGGATATTTATTCAGAGATTCAGTCTCGTCTGAGTGGAAGAGTGTTCATTGACATACTTGATATTCGCCGGCACGCCGAAAAAGACAGGCCTACGGCAGTTTTGAAAACAGGGATTTAACATTATAACCATGACACACAAGAGAAGAGAAAATAACAAATATGCGCTAGAGAATAAAGTGTGTGTGTGTGTGTGTGTGTGTGTGTGTGTGTGTGTGTGTGTGTGTGTGTGTGTGTGTGTGTGTGTGTGTGTGTGTGTGTGTGTGTGCGTGCGTGTGTGTGTGTGTGTGTGTGTGGGGGGGGGGGGGTATAAAGACGAACGTAACGTGAATTGATGAAACTCATTCAGTGCCCTAGTTATTTGCCTTCCGTTACTAAATGCATGTACCACTCATCATGATTTTCGTGTTTGTGATACAAAGCAAAAAATAAAAACCAACAACAAACAAACAAACAAACAACAACAACAACAAACAGACAAAAACAAAACAAACCCAACCCTCCCCTCAATCCCCCCCCCCCCATAAAGAACAAAAAACTAACAACAACAAAAACAACAACAAATAAAACAAAGCAAAAAACAACCAACCAACCAACCAACCAACAACAACAAACAACAACAACAACAACAACAACAACAACAACAACAGTAGTTTCACTGAATAACTTGACGGCTAGCAATGCGGCTGTGGTACATAACTAACGTGCAGTTTACGCGCAAATATTCAACAAAAGCCGTAGTGAGACTCCGCCTACAATTTCTACCTAAGCGAACAGCCTTTTGGTGGATCAGTAGTTGACATTACAAATTCAAACGAAGCGCTTGAACAAGTCAACACTGGTACTTTCACTTTCCCGCGAATGACCCCCGCATATCCGCTTTGTCGCCATGGTGACGTTAAGCTGCGCATGCGCAGGAAGTAGCTTATCCTTATTTACAGATTGGGTCCTCGGATCGGGCGGTAAGTTGTCAACAAAGTTATCTGCAGCTCATTCAGTGCTCGCTTGATGGTGCTGATATTTCCATTTGCACGAATCAGTCCCCAGTGATGTCGAAGAATCGATTGCAGGCATATTTGGTCGGATCTGTGTTAGTTTCGCGCGTCAGAGGGACTCGGTATCAGTCGTCTGCTGTCACGGTCAGCCCGCTAATTCAGCTGTTTACAAGTGTCAGTGATGGCAGCCTTATATGATTCGATTCATGTGCCCATGACCCACAAGCACCCCGTTTTGAGCATCCATAAACATTATACTGAAGGTGTCTTCACACGACAGGCTTCAGTGAATTTGCATCGTTGGGATCTCCGGAAATGTTTGGCATTTAAATCTACGTACCCCACTCCACTCCCCACTCCATCTCCGCGAAGTCAGCAATTTTGTGCAGAGAACACCGCCTTAGGTGGCACGTGCCTGGTTTCATAGTAATGAAAAACATTATGACCGGCCTCCGTAGTGTAGTGGTTATAAGCACGTCGGACCAGTGACTGTGTGACCCGGGTTCCGTCCAATCCCAGCCCACGCAAGCGGGATATTTCTTACCTAGGTCGGCGGCTACGGGTCAGAGCTGGTGTGCTGTGGGTCCGCTGGGGAAGCTGTTGCCACACAGCATAGCATCATACCGTAATCGTCATCCTCATGCATATTAAAATTTGTCCCAGCCTCCGAGCTGTCCGTGGATTCCACCCACTGGAGCTGCTGAAGTGTTGGGGCAGCAAAAAAGAAAAACAACAAACAACAACAAAAAAATCATTGCAAAACACACACACACACACACACACACACACACACACACACACACACACACACACACACCATCTACAGCCTTCATTATCATCCTGCCTTTTCCCTCCTACTCTTGGGCAATTTCTTTGAGAGGAGGCATGAAGCCTGAGGATGTGTGTACAGTTTTATTTTTGATTAACCAAATTGAAATACATGGTTCATTACTCAACTAATGCAGATAGATTTGAACTTTGACATCAGTAACCAGGAATATAAGATGACTTTTAAGATAAGATAAGATATCACTTTATTCGTCCCTCGAAGGGAAATTGCATTGTCTGCTCAGACAAAACTGACAATAAAAATCATTTCAGTTACAAACATTTGCAATGCGAGTGATGGATACTCGTTATCTGTTTGTGTACACAGCATTCTAGCCAACATGGCTACCCAAACCAACGGCCCGGCCAAAAAGAAAACGATCAAGATGCAGACGCGGCTGTCAATAACAGAGGATGATTCCAAGATCCTTGGACGGACTACAAACTTGCGCCGAGACAAAACGGCATCCATGGACCAGATTCATACTTTGAAGTTGAAAACACACAACAGTGCTTGGACGCCAGTGGTGCACAAACCTTCCAATGAACAGGTACATAATACAGTATAGACCCTTTTCTGAAAGTGTAATGGAAGTGTGTGTGATTATAAACCAATGGATGAATTTTTTAACTATCCATGGTGAAAAACTACTTGTTGAATTTGGCTGTTGTATACACAGCCCACTTTTCATTTTCATTTGGTGGTCACTACACCAGTAGAGTACGAAGGTCCTGTACTATGAATATGCATGGAATAATCTTTTCAGGAGAGGTGACCAATGGTGAAATGGGACATAAAAATGGCAGCTGAGTGTGTTCTGTCTTAAGGTACATTGACTGTTCTTAGCATCTGTCTGGTACAGGCGCCAAAAAACAACAACACTGTGCATTTCTGGCAAGACAAAGAATCCAGTAAGGATATCTAATGTCAGATACTTTGTTCTGCCAGAAATGGGCAGCCCTACCCCCCTCCCCCCCCCCCCCCCCCACACACTTCCTTTTGAGACTGCAACTGCACTTTCTTCATTCACAGTTTTTTTTGGGGGGGTATTTTTAAATGTTACAGATTTTCAAGGAGAGGAGGGACTTGGTTTCTCATTGGGTAAGTTTCATTTTGTTATATTATTTATTTTGTTGTATAAATTTAAGTTCTGTGTCGCATCTAGAGTGTGTGTGTGTGTGTGTGTGTGTGTGTGTGTGTGTGTGTGTGTGTGTGTGTGTGAGACTAAGAGAAGGCATGTTCAACCTGTTCATCTTTCTCACTTCAGTTTGACCTATGGACGGACTCGCAGCGCAAGCGTTTCATGGACATGGTTTTCCGCCAGTGCACGCGCTCGCAGTACAAGTTTGTGCAGGACTGGTTTCGAGAGCGCGTGCCCATGCAACATTTGGACTTTGCAACTGTACTTCCTCGCTTCCTTGCGCTGTACATATTTTCCTTCCTAGAGCCAAAGAGCTTGTGTCGCTGTGCGCAGGTGTCATGGACGTGGAAGTTTTTGTCAGAACAGGTAATACAAATGCAGCGACATGCCAGCGTTAGTTTTTGTGTAGGGTGGATGGCTGGGTGGGTGGGAGTTTAACGTCTTTTTCCACCACATGTGGGTGATATCGCAGACGGGGCAAGGAGCAAAAGGCCAGCACAGATATTTGATACCAACTTGATTTTAACTCACAACCCGAGTCCAATGCTCTGCAATTCGACTATCCTGGCTTCCCTATTTTTTTTTTTGAGTAGCAGTCATGTGTGTGGAAACAGTAAAATGTACTGTGTATTGATTTTTTTTGGTGGTTGTTTTTTTCTTGTGGGGGGTGGGGGTGGGCGGGGGGGTTGCTGGTTAGTTCAGGAGTCAATAAGTGAGAAGGATAATGCCCAGTATGTGATTGTGTGCGTTCACTCCTTGTTGTGTCATAGGTGTACCGCTTACATAGTGTGCATCTCACTAACAGGAAAAATTTATGTAGCTCTCAGTTCCACAGGTGGTGATGGGATTAGGGACAGAGTGGGGTCTGCAAGTGTATGTATGTGTGATCACGCATGGCACATATAAATGGGTGCTCATTGTGTTTGGACATGACAGAGTCGCAGAGTTAGAGATAATGCTTATGAATAGGTACTGTCAGTGAGTTACAATCGATTGTTTGCACATCAGTACAGTAAGATTCATGTGCACCGATGTGTGCTGTCCGGTATCACAGGACGATGTGTGGATGCCCAAGTGCATACGCTACGGATGGTTCCTACCTTACACCCCAGCAGACAATGAGTATGGTGCTTGGAAGCGACACTATGTGGCTTGCATTCATACTTTAGACTCCATGTCTGGCAGCAGAAAGGTTAGTCAACTGTCTTCTTCTACTTAGATTTGGTTCAGGAATTTCCTTTCATACTTTTCTTTGCACCTGCCCACTTGCATTGGCCATCCCATAATTTTCGAGTCAAGTATAGTTTGGGTGATTTTCTGTTCAGTTATTACAAACTGAGTTTCAATGATAATTGTAGACAGTCTACAAGATACTGATTTTGTGGTTGACAAATTCTTCTCGCTCATCCTTCAGCAGGTGTACAATAGCACTGTGTATTTTGTGTTCGTTTGAATTCAAATGGGATTTTTTTTTTCCACAGACAAGTCCGTTTCAGTCTTGCAGTCTGCATTTTCTTCGGGATTAGTTGCGCATATGAAATATCCAAGTTTCTTGTAATAGTATCAGCTTATGCATAATTATACAGATGAATGTAAATGTGTTCTGACATTTTATCTTCTTTCACAGCCACCCCCACCTCCCCCTGGGTATCCAGAATACATGCAAGGGCCACAGATCTCTCGCAAATCGGCCCGCCTCTCGCGCGTGGACAGCCGTGAGTGTTTGTTCGAATTGATTGTTCCTTGTTTTACCACACTTCACATGCCAAATTAGTTTGTGCTTTTGTGTTTGTGTGTTGTTTTAATCTTTTATCAATAGTCTGATTTTTTTCCCAGATCAAATTTTATTCATTTCTTTTACATTTTTTCTTGCAGATTCACGAAAGTTGCTGTTTATTCTTAGCTGTACTTGCTTTTGTCTTTTTTTCATTCCTTGTCTCACTTGCAGTTGGTTTCTTGGTGGGTAGATGTAAAACCACTTCCTTACAATTGCTTTATTATATGACACTGTTTTGGACAAATATCACTATTAATATTTACTTTGTCTTAGAACTTTCATGGGTGTTGAATTTGAGAATAGTGCAGGATAATGCATTGTAAATTTCTCAAAATTCCATGGCAGGTTGTCTTTTGCAGGTCGTTTGATGGACATCAGGCCACCATGGCAAGGTCCCGACTCGCGACCCAAGGACGTAGAACAGTCCAAACGCCTGCTGCTGCAGGGTGCCAACCCCAATGACCCAGTGCGACCTAAGTCGGATGAGGTGATGCACAACAAGTGGGGGATACTGAAGTCGCAGCACCAGGCGGCCGTAACAGCTCGCTCCTTGGACTTTGAAATTGGGATGGACTCCAAGCGCAGGCGCGATCGGCATAGGGTGCTTATGGTAAGTGAGAAAGAGAGAGAGAGAGAGAGAGAGTGTGTGTGTGTGTGTGTGTGTGTGTGTGTGTGTGTGTGTGTGCTTTTTTGGTGTATATCATGAGCTACCCCCTGATTTTTGGAATTAGTTGACGTACCCTTCTTCCATCAGATCTTCTGTACTAAATCTTGATCTGTCATAAGTGAATAACAGAACCTGCTACATCATGCCACTAAATGCCACAGACTATGTTGACGAACATAAGTGTTGACTTGTTTAGATTCTTTCAGTAAATCAGTCTGGTGTTCTGTGCTCGTTGAACAAACCAAAAAAAAAAAAAATCAGTAACAAGTATTTATTTATTTTTATTATAAAAAAAAAAGAAAAAAAAAAGACAACATATCTGCCTGGCCATGGTGAAAAACAAAATTCATGTGAGGTAGCAGAGGCTGCTCCGCCAGCCGCACATTACTAATGTTACTGACTTACAGGCTGGTGAAGACTACAGTGTCCCCAAAGGCGGGCGACAGACGCTGAAGGAGTCAGTCAGACTACAGACGTTTGAGGAGAAACGCATGGAGGAGCTGGTCAACACTGACTGGATGCCTCCCACCTCCTCCATAATGAAGCGGTGAGTCAGGAAGAACAGTAAAACAAACGATCGTTTACTGCCTGATGGTCCATTTTGGAATATCAGGGTTGCTTCCCTGATCGGCAGCGTATCAGTGCTTCACAGCAGCATCGCCCACATACCTCTGTAAATTTTGTAAGGACTATCCTGGAGAGAAAGCTCTCATGACTAGCCAGGAAGAATTTTCCACTCTCATGGTTCAGCTCTACTGTCTGTCTTGTTTGTATGCGCACACCTTTGGAAAGTCTTTTAGCAACTTTGGAAATGTATGATGATGATAATGGAGACTTAGTATAGTGCATAGCTCCACCCTAACTGAGTGCTTATGATGCTTAGGGGGAGGTTTTGTTAAAAGAAAGATGGTTAAGGAAAAAAGTGCAGATAATAATAATGATAATAATAATAGTGGAGATTTTTAACGCGCCTAACCCAAGGGCTGGCTCTAGGCGCTTTACAATATAACGGGAGGGGGGGGGGGGGATAAAGACTGATAAAATAAAAAAAAACCCGCATTGTCTCCCTGCAGGCAACAGAGACCATGGCAGTAAGAGAGCGGGGACCCCAGCATCCAGGATGTGGGGAGCCCAACCCAAATAAACCATCTTACACACACACACACACACACACACACACACACACACGCACACACACACACACACACGCACACACACACACACACACACACACACACACACACACAGAGTGCACAAGACAATAAAAAGCTGATTAGTTGGGTGATGAACTGAAGGGATAAGTCTTCAGGTGCTTCTGGAATTCAGTGATGGTGACTGCCTCCTTCAAACGTACTGAGATTTCCACATCGTTCTGCAGCAAGTTGTGATGTTATTTGCAGATATCCGAAGTCAAGGCAGCAGATCAATATAATGCAACCCAGTGGCAACATTGTCAGTGGCAACCCTCGCATTGTCATCATATCTTCAAGAATTCCTGCTGCTGATGTGAGTCACACTCTCAGTCACTCTACACAAAACCGTTTCATTTATAATTGAGGAAATATTTGTACATGTATGTCAGTGTAGAACCTTTTCCAGTTTGATTGTTTACAGCTGTGAGTGGAAAAAAAAAAGAACTGTATGATTGAAGTTTGAGATTGTAAGTCTGTAGTGCTCCTGTATAAAAATTTGATTTGAATTTTTTTTTTAATTTCTTTTTTTGGTATTTTTACACACACGAACAAAAAACAATGACATTGACAAAGTACAGTGAGAATGCAGTTTACATAAGTCGTAAAAACCTGTGGCAGCCGGGATGATGATGGCAATAGTAGCAAATGAATGCTTGAACTATACAGGACAAGACAGACATAACAGGTGTTTACTAGTCTAAAACAAAGCGTTTGTACAATTGCCGATGTTGCCAGAACAGTGCTGCATCGCCGTTTACATGGAACCAATATTTTTCAATAAAATATCGATGCTTAAACTTTCTGAAAAACTGTTCACATTCAAGCGCCTATCAAGGCATCTGCAACGGTAAATATAAAATGAAGCCATCAGCTGTTTTATTTTGTGTATCCAGAGTGTGTTTTTGCACGACTTATGCCTTTGTCTGTTGGTCACAATGAATAGTAGTTCAATCTGTCTTAGTTATATATCCTTTGGAGGGTTAGAGGTCACGACAGACAAAGAGAACGCCAGGTTGCTGTGTTGATGTATTTGTACATCTTCTCAAACAAAGAGAAACAAGAGTGCCTTGATGTCTTGGGACACAGACTAGTACAGTGTACATCATATACTGTAGACGTTGCTTGTTGGCTTTGTCGGTGCACTGCATGCTGTGTGTGTGTTCCAGTTACTGCTGGACGCAGTGCTGTTTGGGGTCATACCCATTGTGTATGAGTACGAGGGGACGGCCGCTGAATCACTTGTCGAACAGGTGGAGACTCTGCTTCAAGGCCGACATGCACAGTAAGTATAGCTTGCTAGACATACTGAGTGGTCTGCCTTAGGTGAGCAATGCCTAAAGTGTCAAAAAAGTGTTTCAAAAAGATGCCGTATTGCGTCTGTCCTAAAGCCCTTTCTTTTCCTTTGTATGCAGAGTATGTGTCAGAAGAAATGTGTCGTCTCAGAATGATTGATACCCTGGTGGTGTGATTTATCAGTAGGCATACATTTTGGCTGCTTACTATAGCCATGACTGCCCACGGATGGCTGTGATTTTGTATTTGTCTTTATGGTATGATGCTTTTGTGATCATATGCTTTGTGTGTGTGTGTGTGTGTGTGTGTGTGTGTGTGTGTGTGTGCACGTGCATGCGTGCATGCATGTGTGTGTGTGTATGTGTATGCATGTGTGCTTGCGCTTGTGTTTTGGTATGCTGGCATGAATATGCCCCGAAGATGATTTTACTTTTCTCATGTGTGTTCAGGAGTATAGGACTGTTCTGCCATGCTGATGAGCCTGGCCAGCTCTGTGTCGCGCACGGCTGCACAGTCACGCTGGACACGGTCGACTCCCCTGTCGCCAGCAACTTCTTTGAGGCTGTTGCCAATCATATACTGCCTCCCGAAATGGGAGGGCAGTTTGACATCTTTGTGCCATTGGCAGCTTCAGGTGAGAGAGAGAGAGAGAGAGAGAGAGAGAGAGAGAGAGAGTGTGTGTGTGTGTGTGTGTGTGTGTGTGTGTGTGTGTGTGTGTGTGTGTGTGTGTGTGTGTGTGTTGGTTTTTTGACTCACATTTATGACAAAGCGATTCTAACCCACCATTGCCTGTGTGGCTTCTTTTTCTTTCGCAGAGGAAGGAATGGAGATGCTGGTACAGCTGAGCGTCAAGACGAGCATGCAATTCTCTTCCCCCACGGGCATCATAGGCAACTATAACCATGGTGAGATGCTAGTCATTAAGACTGAGTTGCTTTGTCAGTTGTCCCTTATTGCCTCTTGCACCTGGAAGTGTGGATTAGAGTCACCGATGATGTGAAGTATTAGAAAGATGAGTTCTGTCTGTTCACAAACTGCAGACTGTTAAATCTGCGTACTTCGTGTAACGTTTGTTTCCTCGTTTCATACTGGAAGCTAGTTTTCACCTTGTATGTCGGTGCAGCTTATTTCATTGTTGGAGTTGGGATTTTACAAATCCCTCAATGAAGAAAGATGTAAAACTCATGCAAAGTGCAACATTTGTTTTCTCTGTTCCTACTGGAAACTAGTTTTTAGTTTGTATGTCAGTGCAGCTTACATGTATTTCACTGTTGGAGTGGGGATTTTACAAAACCCTCAATCCAAAAAGATGTAAAACTCATGCAAATTGTGCAGCAGTGGCAGAGCTTGACATGGATGTAACAGCACATTGTACTTGCTGTCTGTATTGCAGTGAACTCAGCTTGGCTGATCGACTATGATCGCAAGTCCCCACCGGAGATGTACTTCTGTACCAGCAAGCTAC
The DNA here is from genome assembly GCA_018292915.2 of Batillaria attramentaria. Lineage (NCBI taxonomy): Eukaryota > Metazoa > Mollusca > Gastropoda > Batillariidae > Batillaria > Batillaria attramentaria. Next base: position 523,888 of record JACVVK020000176.1, on the reverse strand, counting down.
AGGTGTGGGCTAACGTGGCCGACCAAGCACAAGAGGCCATGACCACATGTCACGAGCACCTGGCGCCATACTTCGAGAAAACTCACCGTGACATTGTCGCACAGCTTACAGGTCAGCGTGGTCAATTTGCGTTTGTTTGTTGTTGTTTTTTTTTGGTTACAGTAAAATTATTAATCAGGAACATTTCACAACAGAGCAAGTATACAGTCAAACATGTTTTTTCATTCACCTGAGTTAGTATGCACCTGTTGATGGTAGTCTTCACAGTGGGCAGTTGGTGGGGAAGTGAGCCCTGCGTGTGACATAAAAAGTTTCACCTCTAGTACACCGCTAGTATGGCTGCGTTGGTATAGTTCGCCCCCTTGTGACATTTGCATCTGCTTAAATGCACAACCTTCTAAACAACATCACGATTACACCATCACTGCAAGGTAACCCCAACCCTAAATCTAAACCTAACCCTAACGCAAAATTTAACCCTAAACTGAACTAAGCAGGCGAACTCTAGATACTAAATGAGTGTGGCTGGGTTGGTAGAGTTTGCCCAATACGGCCCAAGGGTGCGAACTATACCAACTGAACTCTAGTATGTGGCACCGTTTATGTGGGTTGGCTGCTTTGGAAATGTGCAGCCAGCAACACCAGAAAGCTTACAGGAGCATTTGGAGTGCTGCATTTTTGTTGTTGTTCCTTTTTTATTTTAATTTTTTTACACAAGTCAGAAACATTGATATGTTTCCAGTTTAGTGGGTGGATAAGATTTGCCTGTAGGGCTAAGTACACTGATTTGTACTCATCAGTGTATGTGTACACTGTTAATCATACAGGTCAGGTGATATTTGATGTGCTGGGTCAGACGGACATTCAAGGAGTGCACAGTGTTACACAGACTCTGAAAGATGGACTCAAGGCTCTTGGGGAACAGAAAAACGTGAGTTTTGTTTTAGAAAAAACAAACCAACCAACAAACAGAAATTATAGGAACCTGGTTGGTACATAAAATATTTGCAGTGTATCATGGAGCGTTCTTTCATGAGTGACTTTTGTCATTAAAAGTTGGTCCACTTGAATTCGTGAGTATGGTGTGTAAAACAAATCCATCAGTGTAATGAGTAGAAGTTAGATTGAATTGGTTTGAGTTAAGTGCAATGTTTGACGTCAGAATCCCATCTTGTGTGTATCTGGCATGCGCCAGCCTCTGATAATAAGCTGCGTTGCTTCACTGTGTAAAGTGCACTTGCGGCAGTGTAAAAATTCTGAATGATAACGAGACAACTGAATGTGTCAGGTGAACCCGCTGGAGTTCCTCGGGGAGTTCCTGCTCCAGCATTCTGATGCTGTTGACTCCGGGACGCTGTCTAGACAACAGGTAAGAGGATTATCATGCACCCACCCACCCCCACCCCCAACCCCACCCCCTGCCAAAAACAAAACAAAAACACCCCCCCCCCCAAAAAAAAACAAAAAAAACAAACAAACCAAAAACAAAAAAAAACAATAAAAAAAAAAGAAAAAGAGAAAAATGTAAAGTACTGTTAATTCCTTTTCATTTTGCGTGTCCCTGGCTGCGGCCAAATATTTGTACTGGCCTTTATCTTGTTGCCCTGTCTTTGATATCACCCGTACTTGGTGGAAAAGGACGTTAAAACTCAGGAAACACCCACCCATCCCACCCTCACTCTGCATGTCATCTGTTTGCCATGTGCATATCATCATTTTGCTTACAGCTGTTGCTATGTTGTAATTGTGTGTGTGTGTGTGCTTTCACGCAGACACTGACGTCCATCACCGAAAATGACGACCTGAACGCGACAAAATCAAGCACCCGCAGCCGACGCCAGAGGTCACAGGAGCAGCGCGCGGATGAGGACATGGAGGTGGCTGGGATCAACGGTCACCGCCGGCAACGGTCACAAGAGTCGGAGGGAGAGGAAGACCTTGGTGAAGACGAGGAAGGGGATGAGGACCAGAGAGCGTCCGCAGACGATGAAACAGAAAGGGGTGAGGATGATGAAAATAAAGATTGAGTTTATTTTCTGCAGGTTTCATCTCCTCTCCCCTAGCCTAGTGGACTGCTGCGTTAGTATGAACTTTACAGGTTTCATCTCTTCTCCCCTAGCCTAGTGGACTGCTGCGTTAGTATGAACTTTACAGGTTTCATCTCTTCTCCCTAGCCTAGTGGACTGCTGCGTTAGTATGAACTTTACAGGTTTCATCTCCTCTCCCCTAGCCTAGTGGACTGCTGCGTTAGTATGAACTTTACAGGTTTCATCTCTTCTCCCTAGCCTAGTGGACTGCTGCGTTAGTATGAACTTTACAGGTTTCATCTCTTCTCCCCTAGCCTAGTTGACTGCTGCGTTAGTATGAACTTTACAGGTTTCATCTCCTCTCCCCTAGCCTAGTGGACTGCTGCGTTAGGATGAACTTTACAGGTTTCATCTCCTGTCCCCTAGCCTAGTGGACTGCTGTGTTAGTATGAACTTTACAGGTTTCATCTCTTCTCCCTAGCCTAGTGGACTGCTGCGTTAGTATGAACTTTACAGGTTTCATCTCTTCTCCCCTAGCCTAGTTGACTGCTGCGTTAGTATGAACTTTACAGGTTTCATCTCCTGTCCCCTAGCCTAGTGGACTGCTGCGTTAGTATGAACTTTACAGGTTTCATCTCCCTAGCCTAGTGGACTGCTGCGTTAGGATGACTTTACAGGTTTCATCTCCTGTCCCCTAGCCTAGTGGACTGCTGTGTTAGTATGAACTTTACAGGTTTCATCTCCTGTCCCCTAGCCTAGTGGACTGCTGTGTTAGTATGAACTTTACAGGTTTCATCTCCTCTCCCGAGCCTAGTGGACTGCTGCGTTAGTATGAACTTAACAGTTGTATAGTCCATTTGCTCTTCACGACCAGAATCATCAGACTTGCACACTGGGATTCTTCCACACTTAGACAATGCCCTGTATTTGCCCAAATATGACTTGCTGTTTGCAACATCTTTCTTGATCAGAAACAGATGCTTTGTGAGGGAATACTTGAAAGTTACAGTAACCATGCACTTTATGGAGGTACCATTTGATTGTTTTTTGTTTCTGCAAAGTGGAACCTCAAGACGCATCTCTTCTCTCAGTTCTAATTCTCTCTCCCTCTCTCTTTTTCTCTCTCTCACTTTTTTTTTTTTTTTCACTCCAAAGGCACTGTGAGCATGCTTACTGCATGGAACTTTTCTTGTAGCGCTATACAAATGGCCAATCATCATCATCATCATCAAATCAATCGTCATTTCACTTTTTCACAGAGATCACCAAGGATTCTGGGAAGGAGAAGGCGACCAAAGAGGAGCGCAATCAGATGCGACGGTATCAGAAGACGGCCTCGCTGAAAACGCAGGAGCTGAGTGTCAAGTTTGGCACCATGAGAGCCACAAAAACGGAGCGCTTGGTGGGTATGGAGAAATGAATATGCCTTTACAGTTTGCCACTGGTGGGGGGGCGGTCGGTGGTCTAGTGGTTAAGAGACTTGTCACCAATGCGAGAGGTCAGGGGTTCGAGTCCCACTCGGGGCAAAGAATTTTTCCTTCTCGTATGTGGCACCGTTCATTCGGGCCAATCGTCCGGGGTTCTGTCTGGGTACTCCGGCTTCCTCCCCCTCTGCTTTGGAAATGTTTAGCCCACAAAAATTCAAAAATAAATGCAATCCTAAATTCCCAAATTTAAATAGCTGAGCTGGCCCTTTGCACCATGTAATTGTAATTTGTTTACAATTACATGGTGCAAAGGGCCAGCTCAGCTATTTAAATTTGTTTATGTCCAGCGTGTGAGAGAATGCGTGTGATTCACGTGAGCGTGCGTGTCGGGTTCAGTTCGGGGCGCTTTGAGTTGATTCATGGAATTGGATAAAGCGCCTATACAATACTCATTATTATTATTATTGTTATATACATGACTAGGATTTACTGTGTGTTGTGTGACTGCTGAGGTAAAAGTTCAGATACAAAGAGCGCCATGATTTTAGAAAAAAAATCTATTTTTGTTTGTATTTTTAGACAGCACGCCAGTTTGCAGATCACCCTGAGAAACGCACACCAGTTGCTTTTGAAATTCTTGCCAGTGAGACGGAGTACATGAGAACGCTGAAAGCCATCAATGATGTCTACGTTCGTCCTCTCAAGTCGGCCGTGGCATCCAACAGGTCAGTCGTTAGCTTGAAGCAAGGACTTTGAAGTAAAACTGTCTTCACCCAAGAGATGAAGAAGAGAAGGGAATTTTTTTTTTTTTTTTTAACTCATGTTGCGCCAGCATATACCTGCTTGGTGAATCAAAATATTGGAGTGACTATTGATGCTGTTAAGTTTTGTTTAATGTTTCGGTTTTCTTGAACTAGAGTGTATTAACAGTAAAGTTTTCCTGTTGAATTTTTTTTTTCAGGGCCATCATCGGATCACAGAATATACAGATAATTTTCACAGACATCATGAACATCTACAAAGTGAGCAGGTGAGAATTTTTTTTTTCTTTTTTCAGTATTGCTCAAGTGTTTCTAACCCATGCATGATGACAGTAGGACCACATGTTGGAAACCCATCCATGGTGTACACATTTGTCTGCACAATAACAAAATTCCTGCACACCCATTCATCTGCACATGTGCACATGCCTGTAACCCAATCAGCTGAACACCCACACCTTTGTGCACACCTATTCATCTGTACACCCAATAAGAATTATTTGCACACCTATTCATGTGCACACTTGTACATTCCTGCACACCCTCACACTCCTGCACACGCACCATCCATCTGCACTGCCACACATTCTTGCTCACCCATTCATCTGCACATCCATGCAATCCTGCACACCCATACAGCCCTGTACACCCAATTCATCTGCGCACCCACACATTCCTGCACACCCAATTCATTTGAACACCCATACAATCCTGCACACACGCACACCCAATTAATCTGCACACCCACACGTTCCTGCACCCCCAATTTGTCTGCATGCCTGCACAATCCTGCACGCCCATGCAGTCCTGCACACCCAATTCATCTGCGCACCCACGCGTTCCTGCACACCAAATTCATCTGCATACACATACAGTCCTGCACACCTGTACAGTCCTGCACACCCATACAATTCTGCACACCCATACAGTTCTGCACACCCAATTCATTTGCACACCCATACAGTTCTGCACACCCATACAATTCTGCACACCCATACAGTTCTGCACACCCATACAGTTCTGCACACCCAATTCATTTGCACACCCATACAGTTCTGCACACCTGTACAGTTCTGCACACCCAATTCATTTGCACACCCATACAGTTCTGCACACCCATACAGTTCTGCACACCCAATTCATTTGCACACCCATACAGTTCTGCACACCTGTACAGTTCTGCACACCCAATTCATTTGCACACCCATACAGTTCTGCACACCCATACAGTTCTGCACACCCATACAGTTCTGCACACCCAATTCATTTTGCACACCCATACAGTTCTGCACACCCATACAGTTCTGCACACCCAATTCATTTGCACACCCATACAGTTCTGCACACCCAATTCATTTGCACACCCATACAGTTCTGCACACCTGTACAGTTCTGCACACCTATACAGTTCTGCACAGCTGCACGTTTCATCAGAGTGGTCATCATATTTCCTCATAGTGTTGGCTTGCAGAGCAGTATAGGTTCAGAGCTGTGCCAATACAACCACCATTACTACTGCATGAAACACACATGTATATATCCCCATTTTGTTTAGCTTGTGAAGATTTGTGACCCTCCAGCACGAAATGAGTCGTCTTGTAACATGAACAAATAGCACAAGAAGACTCATTTCGTGGTGGAGGGTCACATTTTCCATTTTATTGACTCATTATTCTGTTATCAGAGGGTTCACAGAGGACCTCCAGAATCGCATGGCCGACTGGGATGCTCAACACACGTGCCTCGGGGACATTTTCATCAAGTTCTGCTCACAGATCAAGGTCTACGCCAACTTCGCCAACAACTATGAGGTCATTCTCCGCTGTATCGAGCGCTGCAAGGAACAGACGCCAGCCTTCCGAGCTTTCCTGGAGCGCCACGAGCGAGTACCTGAAACGAAGATGCTGACGTTAGTTCGCAGTTGTTTCGTCCTGTCTTGTTCCGCTTTTATGATGCTGCTTGTGTGCCTATTTGGCAGACTAAAAAATGCCTGACGTGGCTTACACAAAAATCTTGATCCTTTCATATTCCAGTAATCTCTCGTTCGAAGGAGTTCATTATTATGGGGCGGTCGGTGGTCTAGTGGTTAAGAGACTTGTCACCAATGCGAGAGGTCAGGGGTTCGAGTCCCACTCGGGGCAAAGAATTTTTCCTTCTCGTATGTGGCACTGTTCATTCGGGCCGATCGTCGGGGGGGTCTCTCCGGGTACTCCGGCTTCCTCCCCCTCTGGTTTGGAAATGTTCAGCCCACCAAATTTGAAAATTAAATGCAATTCTAAATTTCGAAATTTCAGTAGCTGAGCTGACCCTTCGCACCACATGATCGTAATGTGTTTATGTCCAGTGTGTGAGAGAATGCGTGTGATTCATGTGAGTGTGCGTGTTGGGTTCAGTTCATGGCGCTTTGAGCCGATTCATGGAATTGGGTAAAGCGCCTATACAATACTCATTATTATTTATTATTGTTATGTTCGTGGCTGCCTAGAGAAAGATAACTTTCATGAAGTCATACAGTGAACATCAGTTTTAGCGAAAGCTATAATGCGGTCCTATTTTGCGGACCAGAAAGGAAATATTTTTAATGAATTAACCTGCGTTGTCTTTCATATGCTCATGATTTCACCACATTGCTTGCAATGAATCACCTACTAGAAGCATGTGTATGTTTAAGATACGTGTACACTTCTGTTTCACACACACCAAAAAAGGTGATAACATGTTCATTCTCTTATTTAGCATTGTATTTGCACACATTACAGGCTGCAAGAAATGATGTTGGTGGCGGTGCGGCGAATTGGGGAGTACGTCAATCTGCTGACATGGTTTGAGCTTCACACCCCTCGGTCGCATGCCGACCGACAGGACCTGAACAATGCTATTGCTACACTCACTGAAATGGACCGTGGCATACGTGAGGTAAAGTTTTCATGTAGAGCTTGGAAAATTAGCAGGTACATGGGACATTTGGCAATAAACAAGAAAAGAAAAAAAAAAAGGTCAGCGCTCTGCACTTGTGCAGTTACATACAACATTTCAAAGGATTTGATTTTTCATTTTGACATGTCATTTCTGTTTAATAGTGTCGGACACGCATGGAGCGAGAGAGGCAACTCGTACAACTGACTCGGAAGATAATCAGCTGTCCAGTGAGTAGCTGAATTTGTCTGTGAAATGTAATTTAGGTTAAATTAATTTAAAAATTAATCGCATGTAATGAATAAAGTAAGAAACGAAAATCTGTGTGAAAATCAAATGAACTGTTCAGGTGAAGTAAAAGTATCGGATTTTGTGGAGTACGAGATATTTACTTTTCGGTGTCCACAGTCTTAATATGAGTTTAGAGAAAAGTTTGGACAGACATTTCTTTGTTCGTGAAGCCTGCAAGTAATTTTACTGCAGCTTGAACTGGACTGTCCCAGAGTCGAAAGCCCAAAGCAGGATTGACCTGTATTTTGCGAGATGCTTATTTGTGCTCAGTCTTTACTTTGGTGGGTGTGACAACACTTAAAATACAGCTTTCAATCCCGTCCGGTTTCTGTGGCTGACAGGCATTGCTGGAGGCAAATCGCTACCTGATCAAGCATCTTGATGCAGCCCACTTGCGGCCACCCACATCAGATGCAGTGGCTCCTGAACTGAGGTGCGCTACATGTGTAAATTTTTTACCTGTTATAGACGATATGCTTTGATATGATGTGGTTTGCTCATTGATCCGTTTGTGTTTGCTGTTCAGTCTGAGTAATGAGGTTTTTGGGTTTTAAGTGTAAAGTATTTCTGATTGGTTCTCACTTTGCTCGCCAGTTTATTACACATTTTACTTAAAAGACCTTCTTTTTTCCTTATGTTTCGTGAATTTTCAGGTAAGATTCATACCCATAATATCCTTACTTGTGTATGAATCCAGTGTCAGAGTAGCCCATCACCTCATGCATAGTTACAGGTATGCAGAGAAATTGAACCAGACCATATATGATAGACCGCACGTTTTAGTGCCTCCTGCTGCCCCCCCCCCCCCCCCCCTTCCCCCAGCTCCATCCACCCCAGAGCCTATTCCCAGTCCCACCTTCGCTTTTTATATCATTCATAATTAATTTGTCGAGTGTATATCATGCTGTCCTCTGGTTTGTTCACCCATAATTGACCGATCTTTTTCCTTGCCCCGTCAGAGTGTTCCAGAGGATCGCCACACTGGGCCTGTACTTGTTCAACGACGCCCTGGTCATCACACGACGTACGTCCAAACACTTCCCATTCAGCCGTGCCGTGGAGTACACCTACAAGTTTGAGTCGTCTGTTTCCCTCACCTGCATGCAGGTCATAGACATCCCAGATTCAAAATGTGAGTCATGCATGGTTGGTTTTGTTTTCTGTGTTTGTTGTTGTTGAGGAGACGTGTTACTGTTTGTGTGGTTCTGAAACAAGGAATCGGGGGGGGGGGGGGAGTTTAACGTCCTTTACCACCACATAAGGGTGATATGAAAGACGGGGCAGAGCAAGAAAAAGGCTAGCACAAATATTTGGCCCCAGCCGGGATTCGAACTCGCGACCCGAGCATTAAAAGTCCTACGCTCTACCATTCAGCCACCCTGGCTCCCCGGAATCAGGGGGAATTGTCCTAGACAGACAGTGGACTTTTCTGTGTGCATCGCAAAAGTATTTGAAGAGGTTCAGGAAACATTTTCATCGCGGAAATTTCGTAATCTAGTATGCCACTACAGTAAAATCCGGTTATAGCGGCCACCCTAGGGACATGAACTTTGGTGGCCGCTATATCCGATGTCCGGTATAAACAACACATCGGATATAGCGGCCACTTTTGTCCTGGTGGACGGTATATCCGATGTCTCCGTATATTACGGACATTTTCCGGTATATCCGATGTTTCCGCAAATAACGGACACTCTCTCTCTCTGCGCGCGAGCGTGCGTGTGTGCGTGCGTATGAACGTGCGCGCGAACGTGCGTGCGTGTGTATCATTTAGTGTTTACAACCTAATTTGTTTTACATTCAAAATCACGATTTAACTGACATTGATCAGAGATTTAGATGAAAATAAAATAAAACTCATTGTTAATTTTTTATTCACACACACACACACACACACACACACACACACACACACACACACACACACACACGCACAGAGAGAGAGAGAGAGAGAAACGATCACGGCAACACTTACGATTTATCAATTACATCAATTTTATTTTTCATTGCTGGCCCTGCCAACTGCCCCACAGCCTGTGGACAGCTAGCCTTACTGTACCGTGTACACATTCCAAAAAAAGTCGTGAATAGCTGGTAATGTGTCCATACTGGTTGGAATTACACAAAAATAGTCACGTTCACACTATTTTGCAAACATCTATAGCGAAAACCTTTAATCCCCTAAAGGAAACATTGAACGCAGACAGGCTTACAGACAAAAATGCGAAATAAATGGATAACACAAATTAAAATGCAGACTGAACTGCAACTAACGGCATGAAATAATTGTTTAAAAAAAAAAAGTTATCTAAATTCTAAAACCATTCCTTGCGTTCTGTAAGAAAACAATTCTTGTGATAAAATCTTTGTTTACAGTTTCTGAAACCAGGGAGTCTCGTGTAGACTCACTGCTGAAACTAAAATTCTGACTCTATGCCAAGAGAGATTATGTTAAACTTGAGCAATTTCTGCACGTAAATTTGAGAGAAAAAAGAACAAGAATCTTTTCCTTTGCAGTACTTGATCTGTCTGCCTTGAAATCTTACATATAAAATCGTACATGATGAGTTACAAGATTCAGAACAAACTATGTAAAAAAACAAAAACAAAAAAACATGTTCTCCTGTACTGAATAGTATTGGAAATACTGATTTGTAATCGCTTTCAAACACCACCTTTTCATGTATGGCTTTCATATAGGTTGTTCTGTCAAAATGCCTGACAAACGTCCTCAAAACTACGGGCATATCTTCGTGTATAAAAACAAGTACTTCCTCTCTCTCTTGTCTTATATAGTCCGTAAGAATTGAGAAAATAGAACACGCGTACTTCACACAGAATACTTGAGCGGCAGTACAAAGAACATGACATAGTTGAAAAGCCCATCACACACACACACTACACACGCACACACACACACACACACATACACACAAGCACGCGCGCGCACAGAGAGAGAGAGAGAGAGAGAGTAATTTTTAGTTCAGCACACTCTGGGAGTAATTGGAAAGTGTTCTGCGCAATCATGAGGTCTTTGGGCCTGAAAAGGTCGGCGCCTGTTTTCTCATTCTTCTCGGTATAATCGATGCAATATGCGCGCCGGCCGTTTTATCCGGAGAAAAGGGGCCCTGGGGACGGAAAAGGGGCCCTGGGGACGAGAAAGGGGTGCCGGTATAAGCGATGTCCGGTATAACCGGTGGCCGCTACAACCGATGAGTTCAGTTTCTAGTCATGTTAAAGAAGGCCCTCGGCAGGGGAATGCCTGTGCCCTGTCGGTATAACCGGTGTCCGGTATATCCGGTGGCCGTTATAGGTGGACCCGACTGTACATCTGATGGTCAACTTCTGTAGCGTTCCACACTCTCCTGCCGCTTGAGGGAATCACAAAATAATGGGAAGCTACTCTTCTTTTGGCTAGTTTGTTTGGCAGTGTTCAAGCTTTAGCGGTTACTTCCCTTGCATTCTGTTTGGCGTTCTCTCCGTCTGGGTTCAGCTGCATGCGCATAATTAGTGAGACTTAGTAGGGCTTCGTACGGAGAACTTTGCATGTAAATTAGGCACGTTACGGGTACCATTAGCTAATCGCAGCGCGTTAGCAGCTCGCGGCCTCTGCCGTGTGAGCCTAATTTACATGTAAATGGGTTACGCTGCTCAACGAAGTCCTCCGTACGAAATCCTACTAAGTCTCACTATTATCGCTCGGTGGTGGTGGTGGTGGTGGTATGTGTGTGTGTCCGTGTGTGTGTGTGTGTGTGTGTGTGTGTGTGAGCAAGCATAGGTGTGTGTTATGTGGTTTTACTTAATACAAATGGATCCACTAGTTTTACCGCCTCTCGCAGTCAGTAACTGATGGGAACGACTGTGACAATAACCTAGTACAATTGAAGGTGACTTGGACTGATCCAGTCAGTAACTGATGGGAATGACTGTGACAATAACCTAGTACAATTGAAGGTGACTTGGACTGATCCAGTCAGTAACTGATGGGAATGACTGTGACAATAACCTAGTACAATTGACGGTGACTTGGACTGATCCAGTCAGTAACTGATGGGAATGACTGTGACAATAACCTAGTACTATTGACGGTGACTTGGACTGATCCAGTCAGTAACTGATGGGAATGACTGTGACAATAACCTAGTACAATTGACGGTGACTTGGACTGATCCAGTCAGTAACTGATGGGAATGACTGTGACAATAACCTAGTACAATTGACGGTGACTTGGACTGATCCAGTCAGTAACTGATGGGAATGACTGTGACAATAACCTAGTACAATTGACGGTGACTTGGACTGATCCAGTCAGTAACTGATGGGAATGACTGTGACAATAACCTAGTACAATTGACGGTGACTTGGACTGATCCAGTCAGTAACTGATGGGAATGACTGTGACAATAACCTAGTACAATTGACGGTGACTTGGACTGATCCAGTCAGTAACTGATGGGAATGACTGTGACAATAACCTAGTACAATTGACGGTGACTTGGACTGATCCAGTCAGTAACTGATGGGAATGACTGTGACAATAACCTAGTACAATTGACGGTGACTTGGACTGATCCAGTCAGTAACTGATGGGAACGACTGTGACAATAACCTAGTACAATTGACGGTGACTTGGACTGATCCAGTCAGTAACTGATGGGAACGACTGTGACAATAACCTAGTACAATTGACGGTGACTTGGACTGATCCAGTCAGTAACTGATGGGAACGACTGTGACAATAACCTAGTACAATTGACGGTGACTTGGACTGATCCAGTCAGTAACTGATGGGAACGACTGTGACAATAACCTAGTACAATTGACGGTGACTTGGACTGATCCAGTCAGTAACTGATGGGAACGACTGTGACATTAACCTAGTACAATTGACGGTGACTTGGACTGATCCAGTCAGTAACTGATGGGAACGACTGTGACAATAACCTAGTACAATTGACGGTGACTTGGACTGATCCAGTCAGTAACTGATGGGAATGACTGTGACAATAACCTAGTACAATTGACGGTGACTTGGACTGATCCAGTCAGTAACTGATGGGAATGACTGTGACAATAACCTAGTACAATTGACGGTGACTTGGACTGATCCAGTCAGTAACTGATGGGAATGACTGTGACAATAACCTAGTACAATTGACGGTGACTTGGACTGATCCAGTCAGTAACTGATGGGAACGACTGTGACAATAACCTAGTACAATTGACGGTGACTTGGACTGATCCAGTCAGTAACTGATGGGAACGACTGTGACAATAACCTAGTACAATTGACGGTGACTTGGACTGATCCAGTCAGTAACTGATGGGAATGACTGTGACAATAACCTAGTACAATTGAAGGTGACTTGGACTGATCCAGTCAGTAACTGATGGGAACGACTGTGACAATAACCTAGTACAATTGAAGGTGACTTGGACTGATCCAGTCAGTAACTGATGGGAACGACTGTGACAATAACCTAGTACAATTGAAGGTGACTTGGACTGATCCAGTCAGTAACTGATGGGAATGACTGTGACAATAACCTAGTACAATTGACGGTGACTTGGACTGATCCAGGCGCCCCCAAAATTTGGTTCTGGTGATATAACTTTTGCACATTTATTTCGCTTTGGCTGTGGGTATCTTTTGAAAGAGAGCCTATCAGCTCCACGGGTTTGTTAAACTTGAGCACTTTACAGGCCAGTATCACTGCCTTGAGCTGCACTGAGATGGATGAGTCTCAGTCTCAGTGTGTGTGTCACGGTTTCAGTTTACACGCATTCACTGACTGAATTGGTCGGTGTCCCTAATGTGCATTGTATATCCACAGACATACCGGGCTGTGTATTAATCTGTTTAGTGACTTGCCTGTCAGATATGCACGTATGCATGTTTCCAGCTCAGTGGGACCTTGCCTTTATCTACATCACTGACTTCAGTCACGTGCGCATGCTTTCAGGGGCACTGAACGGCATGTCAGACCTCTTTAGTCCTGACCTCTCCTCCCCCCCCCTTCCCCTCTTCCCCTCTTCCCTTCCCTTCCCCTCCAGCAGCTGCTCAGTGCTGTATTGTACAGTCAGAAGGTAGCCAGGCGACGTAACATAATAAGTCAGAACGAGGGGTTCGTGCGAGGGGAGACTGCTATCAGTGGTAGCAGACGATTGGTCGCTTAGTCGGTCAGACAGCGGGCGGGCTCAGTCAGTGTGCGCTTACCGCCCCACCAAGTCGGTTCAAGATTGCGACCAACTGTCTATAGTTGAGTGGAGGCAGCGTGGCCTCAGGGCACTTGTATGATCCGAAGTCAAGTTGTTTTCCTGGGCTGAATTGGTGTCGGTTGATTGTATTCTCGGTGGCCAGGGACGAAATATACATTAACTGATACTGATTTGGGATGCGTGTGTGTGTGTGTGTGTGTGTGTGTGCGGTGTGTGTGTGTGTGACGGTGTGTGCCAGTGTGTTGGGGGGGGGGGGGGCGTCAGTCTAGGATACAAGTGTGCTTGATCCGTTAGAACCTTCAGTCACGAACTGAACGCACGCCGGCACGCACACACACGCCGTAACACTGACAAACACACGCGCACGACTCGACCCCCCCCCCCCCCCCACACACACACACACTGTGACACGCGCGCGCGCACGCACGCATGCACTGATGCTAGCACTGATGCACGCCGGCAAGCATGCCGAGTGCACGCACGCACACAAACACCGGCACACACACACACACACACACACACACACACACACACACAGAGGCACCGCCGATAAACACAACTTAAGCGGCTTGAACGAGTTTCAGTATCTGCAAGAAAAAACAAAGTGATTTCTTCAGTGACAGTTTACCCGTCCCCCTGTTACTGGAATAAAAGCGGTATCAGTAAGACTGAACAGTTTTTCAGTATCACTGACTGACATACTGATTCTTAGTGTACATGCTGCGTACAGATTTCACTGATCCTGGTCAGTTGTCAGTCCGGCTGTCTGTTGGTCTGCGGTCGTGAGTTCGACTGAATCCCGGCTGGGGCCAACTGTTAGTGCTGGCCTTTTCTCGTTACCCTGTCTTTGATATCAGTCACCCATACGCGGTGAAAAAGGACGTTAAACTCCCAAACACCCACCCCACCCCCTGTTGATCTGCCTTGGCTGTCGGGCTCTGAAACTATGGCCGTTCGCAGTGCAACAGTTGTTTTTTTTTTTTTTTGGTCAGCTGTTCCGGCTCTCTCAGTGTCGTAGTTGGTCGGCCCCTCACTGACTCACGACCAAAAAGAAAAAAGAAAAGGGGGGGGGGGGGGTAACTGAGATTTGGGAGGGGGACGGAAGGGGGTGACCCTGAACTGGAGCCCATCGGAAGGGCATATAGCATGCTTGAAGGTCGCTGCTCGAGATATCAGATAACATACCATACTCCCAGTTGTTTACCACTTCGGAACTGCGCGTGTGCTCGAATTTCAGGCCTTGCAAAACAGCACTCGGTGCTGCCTACCGTGCTGTCCTGACTCAGTAACTGGCGGGCAGGTGTTGTCAAGGTAGTGGAAACTTGAACAGTGTGACATCTGACTCTGCATATCGACTTACACATGAAATTTAAATAAGCACCGAATCAGTGATGGTGAAAAGCTTAACCAGGTTATCCCCGGCCTAACACAGTGGCCGCGGTGGTTGAGTGGCGGGAGGGCACATGATGAACGCTGAGTAGAAACCAGCGAGTGAATGCAAGCCCGGTCTACCGGAGGAGGTGGGTGGGAGGGGGGGGGGGGGTCGGTGGAGGCGGGAGTGAATGTTTTTAATATGTTTAACACTCACTTTGTTTCAAACTGAGACGGAGACGCACTGGAAAGCCTGTCAGTAGAAGTTTCAGGAACCGGCCATGACTTTCCGGCCGCGTCCGACGGACACAACCAGTGGAGCAACTTCAGTGAACCCCTCCCGCATCTCTCAACTCAGTCGTAGACGCAAGACTCAAATGAGTCGTGAGGTCGTTTCTGCCCTTAGCATGTGTAGGTAAATGAGCTTAGCAGAGTACAGGGAGAGAAGCATGTTTCAGTTTTTGCTTTAAGGCTGTCTTGGGGCCTCCGTGTTTAAATTAAAACTGACCCGTCGTTTTAGCTGATGACAGTATCATTGTGAGCCGCAGATTTCAAGTTACAATCCGGCAATACTATGACTGACTGCCGTCACACACACACACACACACACACACACACACACACACACACACACACACACGCACACACACCGTGCACGCGCACACACACACACACACACACACAGTCACACACACACACACACGCACACACACCGTGCACGCGCGCACACACACACACACACACACACACACACACACACACCGTGCACGCGCGCGCACACACACACACACACACACACACACACACACACACACACACACACACACACACACACACCGTGCATGCACGCGCGCGCGCACACACACACACACACACACACACACACACACACACACACACACACACACACACAGCACACCGGCAGTCAGTCACACACACACACACACACACACAGAGTCAGTGCCGACACACGGATATCAGTTACACTGATCATATTCAACGTCACTGATCCATCACTAAACTCACACAGTGCTCAGTTACAGCTAAAGTGAACGTATCGAGTTGTTGCTGTGTGGGAAGATCAGTTACCACCGACTGCCGTGAACCAGTCAAGCGTAAAAATGTACTGTCAGTTGACCTTCAGACGATCTCAGTTCAGGCTTGACCTTCAGACTGACTGACTTACCTTGTCACTGAGTAGTCCGGCCTAACTTTGAAGCCTTGGTCTCATATAGAACTAAATAGAATAAGATTTTGAGTTTTCAGTGTTTACCAGAGCGGTTTTGCTTACCTCGGGGTTCTTTTCTCAGTGTGTGTGTGTGTCAGTGTGTGTGTGTGTGTATTTCGGCCGCCTTGGCCGGGCGACGGTTTAAGCAGAGTTGCATAAAAGTAAGAATCTCTCTCTCTCTCTCTCTAACTACACCTACGGCCCTACCCCCCGAAAACCAACCTATAATACTATAATGTTTCGGTTATTCCTTCAAATGGATATGCCAGTTATTCTGCATGTTGCCCTTTCAGTCGAAGTGGTCAAGTTTTCGGTCCGATGGATACCCGGCGTTTGAAGTTCAGTTTCTGGCTGCGTGAGTTGTGAGGCAGTACTAATGTACACTGAAGGGCCGAGACTTGAGGTTGAGGGACAGGAGGCAGCCATGGATAAGGCAGACATGACTGTGCACTTGCCAGCGAAACGCTATCCCGCTTTTTAATTGTTGGTAGTCAATGGGATATATGTGACAGTGACCCTCTTTTTTTTTCTTTTTTTTTTAAAAAGTGGCTGCTGTCAGTCTGTCAGTGTCTCTATGCGTTCGTCTGTAGACAGGCTGGGGGACTTTCCCGACGGTTTCTTCTGGTTCATGTGTGTGTGTGTGTGTGTGTGTGTGTGTGTGTGTGTGTGTGCGCGCGCTCGCGTTTTCGCTTTAACTATATTGTGACTGGGGCTGGCCCTGGGGCTGCCACCTTCAAGTGAAACTGCAGTACTAACTCAGACTACACATAAAGAAACCTCTTCAGGAAACTTCTTTGAAGACACACACACACACACTTAACATTTTGTGTACTCAGTGATGATGGATGGAGACTGAATTCCTGTTCAGTAGTGATGAGCAAAAGTCTATGCGGGCGATGCTTTGGCTGAACCTTTGATTGAAGTCCCCCCGTAGTCGCGAATGAGTTAAAGCGCGAAGTGCCGCGAAGTACATAACGCTTTCGAGTACTGAAATTCCGCGTGTTGCATGGGTACACACTGATGTACTAGACAAATCTAATATTGAAGCGTCCACATTTTCTCGCCACGTATTGTAAAATTGACCTGGGCCTTACTTCTTCAGGCATTGTTTAGTCCGTGGGCCGCGTGAGACAAGGACTGTGATACTTCAGATGTAACACCTAATTACTGTTAACAACTCTCTCTGTGAAGTAGGCCGTAGTTACCCCAAGCGAAACAAGACGACGGAACCGGTGGAGACAGGCAAAATAATGGTGGGGGGGGGGGGAGGAGAGAGAGAGGAGAAAATGGATGAACTTATACCGTGAATGTCTTGGGAGGCTATTATCGGTGACAAGATTAATCGTGTGTTCCGGACACGAATTGGAGGCAGATGCTGAGAAGGGGGAGAGGAGCTCAGTGAAAGGGGAGAGAGAGAGAGAGAGAGAGAGAGCCGGTTAATAGTAGCACCGCACAGGCCCAACTTGCAAACCTGTCCTTGGGAACGAAAACAGCAACCATTCTAAATACTGTTCGTGAATATGAAAATCCTGTCACACACACACACACACACACACACACACACACACACACACACACACACACACACACCGTGCACACACACACACACACACACACACCGCGGCACACACACACACACACACACACACACACACACACACACACACACACACACACAGAGTCACGGTGACACAATGACGCGCGCGCCCACACACACACTGACACACACACACACACACACACACACACACACACACACACACACACACACACTGATCAGTATTCTCAAGACCCTCTCAAGATCACTTTTTGTTTCTTTTTTAAAGGGGGGGGGGGGGGCAGAGTGGGGGGGGGGGGGGGGGGGGAGAGATCAAGTTCAAGATCAACTTTCAACTTTAGCGTTCCCACACCAGCTCGTATTACAGCCAGCTTTTCACACCGTCAGATTTATTATCAGTTGCTGACAAAGCAGCCCACTGCACTGGGTTTCAGTTCCCTCGTAATAAAATTATTCTGTGCGAGCTGAGAACCCAAGTACATGAATATAATTATGCTTTGAGCAGTACACTCTGGTGTCTGTCAACGCATCACTGTACAGTTTTCACAGGCCCCGATGTATATGTATACACACATGTCGCCAGTGAAAATAAAAACTGAAATGTCAGCAGGATAGCTCTTCTATCAACAACCACGCAGCCCTGAGCCGCGATATGTCCATAGCTTTACAAACATCAACAGATTTTTCATGGGACAGAAACTGCAAACGTCATGACAGTGAAGTCACGCATGTTACTCTGACCGACCGCACAAGTCATTTCTGTGTCAGTTTGTTTTTGTTTGCATCACAAAACATCACGGGCTGGGCCCACGATGTCGAATACATGCACACGGCGTTGAATACAGATAGAATGATAAAATATTTTATGTCATTATTAGGTCGTTTTCATTACACAAGGGGAGGGGGGGGGGGGGTTCACTGAGTTCATGTAGAGAACAGCAGCAGATCGTTCAATAACATCCATATTTTGAATACATTTAGGCTGATAAACGTCGAATGTTTTTATAGATTGTGTTAATTACATGCAGTAGGGGTTTTTTTTTTTTTGGGGGGGGGGGGGGGGGGGTAGGGAGGGAGGGGGCGAGTGGTTCTCGGCGTCACAGATTTTAGAACTGAGGAAACTAAGACATATTTCACCGTGTGTGTGTGTGTGTGTGTGTGTGTGTGTGTGTGTGTGTGTGTGTGTGTGTGTGTGCGTGTGTTGAGTTTTATAGATGTTAGCTGCTGTACAGCACTGCAGGGTTGAGGGTTGGGGGGGGGGGGGGGATTTAACGTCCTTTTCCACCACAGACGGGTGATATCAAAGACGGGGCAACGATGAAAAACCCAGCACAAATATTTGGCCCCAGCCGGGATACGAACTCACGACCCGAGCATTAGAAGTCCAACGCTCTACCATTCGGCCACCCCGGCTCCCTTATACAGCACTGCAAGCCTGCACACACAGCTGTATTGCGCTATGTAAAAAAACGCTCTATTACCACTATGTTACTATTTCAAATCTGAACATTAACTCAGTCATATAAGTTACGATTGTTTGTTGTTAGTCGGCACAAGGTTTAAATCCAGACACTAGCCTTGAAAATGCGGACTGGGGGTTAGCGGTGCCTTTTGTTGATTTGTCACACGTCATTTGTTTCAGTCGCCAAGAACGCGTTCCGGATGACGACCCAGAAGCGAGAGTGGGTGTGCAGCACGGAGACACCCGAGCAGAAGTTCAACTGGGTGGCGCTGTTGGAGCAGACCATCCGTGGCGCCATCACCAAGAAGTGAAGCGTGACGCACCTCAAGCATGCAGGACCGTGTATCTACCCGGCTTCTTTTTTGTCAGAATCCACAGGGCATGGAGAATTATCGGCACGGTGAACGTAATTTCGGTTGCACGTGTAAAGTGTATCAACTTGAAGGGCAATATTCGGTCAGGTGTGACAAAATGTAGGACTGAGATCTGAACCATGCCTATAGCAACAAAAAGAACGTGACATTTATTTTCATTGGCAGAAACATGCAAACAGAGACCGGAGGGTGGGGTGGGTGTTTGGGGGTTTAACGTTCTTTTCCACCACATAGGGTGATATCAAAGACAGGGCAACGTTGAAAAAGCCAGCACAAATATTTGGCCCCAGCCGGGATCGAAACTCACGACCCGAGCATTAGAAGTCCAACGCTCTACCATTCAACCACCCTGGCTCCCCAGACAGAGACGGTAGATATGAAGATATGAACCATGTAGATCAACAAGAGCAGGAAACGCACAAATAATTTTCATTGTTTGGTATCAGTCTCACTGTGAGAGTGAACCAACCTTTGTTTTCGCTTTAAAGCCTCAGGGGGGGGGGGGGGGGTATAAATAGCACACGGAAAGTACGGATGCAGCTTCTTTCAAATCTTTGACTGAGTAACGTCAGAGGAGGTTTTTCTGAAATTGCCCGGCAACAAAGCAGTCAAGCGAAGTGCCCATGAGCAGCAGTCATGATAACTCATTCACTCTGTGACTCATGAAAACCTGGCTGTCATCCTGGCAAATTAGCGTTTCTTTTGTTGCGTGGTACCAGGGACTTACATATTCTATGTGAGTCCCTGGTGGTACATGTACATCTTCGTGAACTGTGTCCGGGCGGAGGGTTGCAGCGTGACACGGACGCTTGTGTTTTCCTGTTCAGTTGCCATGTCAACGAAGCAAATTGTAAACCTCACGTTTTATATCATCATTAGATGTTTGAGTGTCTGTGGCCGGACCTGGAATTAATGTTTTTTTTTTTTGGTGTGAATACGATTAACTGAGGCAGCACAATCGTGACAATTTCTTTCCGCTTGGGTCTGTTTTTGGCCCGTGGTACAGTGAGTGAACACAATATGTCATTCACCATGTAATGACGTCAGAGTGATTTTACAGGATGTGCAGCTGTTGGTAATGAGAACTAGAAAGGTGGTTATTGTTAAAATCATAATGATAATGAGGAAGGAGAGAGGGCGGTAGGGGAGGGGGGGGGGATAAGAAGGTGAAGGGTTGTATGAGGAAGCTAATGTATTCAAGAACAGCAAAGGCGGCATTTTCCTTTCAAAATACTGTCCACTGATCTATTCCAGAAACATGTCACAGAGTATGAGAGAGTCTGCAAACATCGCTCGCTTTTACAAACCACTGTACTCATAAAACAGCTGTTTCATTCCACCCACCCTCTCCAGGGTAGCTCTTGAACTGGAGTGATACATCAACATCTTCTAGTACGTAAATACACGCAGCAACGAAAAGCTTTGTATGTCACGACCACATTTTCAGTTATGGGGTAACTAGGGCAAGACCCCTCACAGTTACTTCGCTCGGTGCCGAGTGATTCCCCTTTCCTTTTCTTACTGGGCACGTACAGTAGTAGTGGTAGCACTAGGACACACACCGGCACACACATTCACTCAGTACTGTCCGTGATCCTTCAGTAAATTGGGCTTATTGATTGACGAACAGTCGCCTGTTGGCAAGTCTTCAGAGAGAAGTCCCTACAGAGACACCGGCAGATTGAATCAGACCCGAGACCTAGTCCATGTGTGAAAATTCCCTTCCCGTAGTGCATCAAGCCAGGCTTTTTTTTTTTTTTTTTCATAACGAGTTTGATGGATTTTCATGTATTTCTATAACGTCTCCCCCCCCCCCTCTCCACCTCTCTTCCTCTTGACCCTCGCTCAAGGTTGTTGAGAGGTCGTGGTTTATTAATGATTTATGTCAAAATTGTTGCTATCGTGCTGAAGCAGGCATGCTCACAAACTGATTCTCCCGTAACACAGAGCCTGCAGCGTCAGTCAACGGCAAAATAATTCAACACATTGAACCTGCTCGCCTCAGTAAAAAAAGAACAAACTGTATTGGTGCGAAAAACTGACAGATTGGGAGGGGAATTGCTAAATAAATTCTCTAGTGAAGTTTTCTTGTCGTCCGCGACCAAAAAAAAACCACACAAAAACACACACACACACACACACACACACACACACACACACACACACACACACACACACACACAACCAACAACAACAACACCTGCAGAACGTTTTGTTGTTGTTTTCCCCCCTGCAAGTTATGGACAGAACAAATCAAAACGCGCCACAGAATATATTATTTGTGTTGCTTTACATTTGTCGACTGACTTTTAGACATCTGTTCCTGCGCCAGCTGCGCAGCCAGTCATTGTGCGAGCGATTGTCACAAGGAACTATCGGAATGTTTATGGCTTTGTGAGTGGGGGATTGATGAAGGGGGCTTGGGGTGGGAAAGTGGGGAGGGTGAACGCGGGGGGGGGGGGGGGGGGGGGGCTGTGACAAAAGTCTGCAGCCACTGTACATATTCCAACATAACTAGACTTCACACAAGACACAAGACAACTTTTGTTTTGGAACAATGAGTTGCGCCTGTGCGTGCTTCTGCACGGACGACTGAAATAGTCCATCTTCATTATTAGTAGAGCTCGGAATGCAATACACTCGCGTCTGTGGCAGTGCAAACGCAAAACTTGAAACAACAAGAGCAAACGGCCCCAAGCATTCCTCCACGAGTGACCGCAACTCTTTAGCAGACGCCTTGTTTTTCACGTCGCATTGGGCCTTGTGTTGGCATAGTGCCAGCTTTTTAGATGCTGTAACTGTGCATGTGTGAAGTGGTATAATGCTAAACACCACCACCACCAAAATAAATAAATAAATAAAAGTACCCCCCCCCCCCTCCCAAACAAAAGAAGAAGAAGATAACAACAGCCAAAAAAAAAAAAAAAAAAACCCAACCCAAAATCAACAACAACTCCCATCAGTTTATGCGCCTATAGGTAGATCTGAAGATATTCGCGCCTGTGATGGCGTGTTATACAGATTCGAAAATTTTCCACTGCTCTTTTGATGCAGAGAGGTGCACCAATGACTTCCCTTCTGCGGTTCAGTAAGGTCAGGGTGCGATGATCGTAGACAGATACAGAAAGGGTGAGAACACGTGGGATGGGGGAAGGGAGGGGGGTGGGGTGGCGGGGGGGGGGGGGGAAACAGGCGTGAGTCACGCTGCACTTTGAACGTAATCGATTGCCGGTGCTCATAAGTTACGAGACGCATACCGCTGTGTGTGCGTTATTGTTTGTTGTTCCTACAGCTGGTGCGTATTTTGTGCATGCATGTTAGCACTTACATGTTCTTAGCACTGTAGGAACGGCGGAGATGCATTTACTTTTTATTTGTATTCATATCAATTTTTTTTTTGTGGCAAGGCAGAAAAACAAAATAAGAGGGGAAATAGACCTGTCTACCACTACAATTTAGCCCGTAGTTTCTACGGAAATGGACCTCTATCACTAAGATCGCTTGTCAAGACTTACGAGTTTTGCTGGGGGGGGGGGGGGGGGGGTACAGTTTTGTAACATCAACTGACTACACTGCCTACAGTAACTGTTCAGTTGCTTGACTGGTTGGGTGTTCATTTTGATGTGGTGTGTCTTCAGAGGTATAAGTGTCCGATTTCTCTCCCGTGATCTGACTTAAAATGGGCAATGGTACCACTTTGATGCTCACAGGTCGGTCCGACGAAGAATTTGTATGTTCGGCCGCTCGCGCAAAGTGTAAACAACATTGTATCGCATGAAGAGCTGTACTGATCATCAAGATAGAGTATATTGAGCGTCCACTGAATCGCACTCACGAGCGATTCTGTTGCAAAACGTAAGTTGGCTTAACAAGGATGGAATCTGCCCGCTTCAGCAGATGGAGCAAGGAGATTGTCACAGGCAGACTACTGAAAGGCATGGCGTAGGCGTGTTTGGGGAAAAATACGGGACATCCACGACATTTTGGTCGACCGTGGTAGCTGACACCGACAAATGCAGGCTGCAAGTGTAGGCTACACCAGAGTACGGATCCTTCCTCAGTATACAAACTTATAACAGAACAGCGCCATACTTATCTCGATCTCTTCACAGAGTGAACAGCGGCAATATTGTGTTTATTCTGAACAACTTTAGAATTTCGTCAGCTGAGCCTGAGCTGTCGCGGCCGATTGATCGCTTGCAATACGAATAGGTCTCTGCTGCAAAGCTCTTCCCTGGCGCGTCCCGGGTCTGTTTGTTGATAAATAACATCGCCGAGTTTGTATATGCGATTTCAAAGGCAAAGGTTGCTTTGAGCTTTATCAAGTCGGCAGAATATTTACTTTGACTGTAAAGAAAGGCGTATGAATCATGGTGTCCTAAAAAGTTAACTCTTTCTGAAAGAGAAGGGGAGGGGGCGGGGGGGGGGGGGGGGGGGGGCGAGAAGACTGGTGGTACGTGGGCAGGATGTGTGGGTTGCTTTGCTAAGGCATAACGTAACATATTCCAAAATTAATTTGAAAAACGACACACACACACAAAAAATGAAAGTCCCTAGCCCTGTGTTTATACAGCCAGCCCCCCCCCCCCCTCCACCCACAGCACGCACACCATTGGCTTGGTGACGCGGACCAGAATCATCGTTTCTTCAGTTGCATCCACAGTTACGAGTACAATCAATAGACATTTCAGTTGATGGGTGTATTCTTTTGGGACGGGTGGGCTTAAAACTGATCACTCCTCTTTTCAAACTTGGGCACTCCTTCCTTGAATTGCGAATGCATTTATGTAACTTCGTGTCTTCCGATCATCTGTTATTGTAACGAGAGCGTTCATTGTCAAGTCATATTGATGTCAACCGTGACAAGACCACATCGTCGCTGTTACTCGCCAGACCTGCTAAGTGCAGTGATAATCATTGACGTCAGTTCAGAGACATGGAAGATAGTTATCAGTGTATACATTTCTCTGTTACGTATGTCTTTGGTCAGTGTTACACGTCAGTTCCAGATTTGGCCATGGCATCGACAGTGTGTTGTGAATTTTGACTGATGGGAAACGTCACTGCCCTCATTCACAGTCTTTTGGTGCTGCCTTGTCATCCAGTCAGTCGGCCCATGTCAACATTTTTTTTTTTTTTTTTTTTTTTGTGCCCACCAGTATTGCCAATACCAATATCAGCATTTCTAGCAGCAATGTTTGCGAGACTGAGAATGACTTCGTCTAAAGACACTTCTTCGCTCTGCAGCATTTCTGTAGTTGTGGACGTAATCGTTTTTTGTTTTTTTTTTATTGCAAGTTTTAAAACTCGGCACCGTCCACCGCAGTTACCAAGTTTCACTTGTAACACGAGACAATGTGTATCACTTCCTGATAATATACCATGTGGAGCCATTGTTTGAGTGCGCGGCAACGGAAAACTTTTTTTTTTTTTTTTGCTGCCACAACTCTTTGCCGGCTCCAGTGGTATTCCTCCCTGGTAATGGGTGGAATCCACGGAGGGCTCGGAAGCTGGGGCAATTTTTTTTTTATTATGCATGATGATGGAGATGAGGATGGTGGTAAGATGATGCTATGGAGGTAACGGACAACTTTTTAAAATGGCACTTACGACCGTTTGGTCGGTGAATCGAGAGAGCACAGTTACAATATCACCAGATCATAATTATCAGACGTTGTTTGTGTTGCAGATGTTCAAGCCATTTGCATCATTGTGTTGGAAAATGATTCGTGTTATAGTATAACGTAAGTCGTTTGCGTTGAGATTTTTTTTGCGATTGTTGAGATGAATTCGTATGTATCGATAAGTGATTGATGCTATCATATAACATAATTCTTATCGAGATATTTACATGAATTATTGTTTAATCATGTGCACCTGTGATTCGTGGAGATTTTTTGGTTTCATTATAGCAGATATTATTTTATCAAAAAATATTCATTTGAATTTGTGAGTTTGTGGCACTGTGATTCGTGTGTTTGTTACATGGGAGTTGATGACAGTGTCTCTGTACCAACGGTCTGCGTTTCTCTGGAGTCGGCAAAATCGTTTTTATCGATTGGACATGACGTGATAGCGAAGGACAATTTCGCTGATTGACTGTTTTCTGAATGACTGTGATAACGTCAGATGAATTTCCACAATGTTTAATTCCGTTATTGAGAGGCGCGTCAGCAGATAGGGGTTCTCACAGGGATTGAAAGTAATTACGGTTAAGTGAAAATGGGTGTTCAGCGATAGAGGGGTACGGTATGGCTGAACTGTTGCGTCGGTCCAGCCGTGTAAGATTCCCTAGTGCTTGTAAACATACAAGTGCGGTATCGTGTTTGTTTGAAATTAATCTTGTTCTGTGATCAGTGTTAAGTCGTTTTTGTCGGTAAATATACTGTATGTTACATTTTTTGTCTCCCTCTAGGCTTCTAAAGCGAAGAACACCCTTTTTCTCTCTCCAAACATGTGCACATTTTTTTCTCTCGCAATTTTCCCCTCCCCTCAGAGTAGATCTGATGATACATGGTGCCTAGTTACTCCGAAAGATACTGTTAGAACGCTTTTCTCTTCGTGTTCTAAATATGTGGCTAACGCCTTCTCCGTTGTTTGATGTTATTTGAAGCGCTGCTGTGATACAAAAACAAACAAACAAACAAACAAACAAACAAACAAAATACTGCCTTGTTCTCTTTTGAGACACAAGCAAACACGTTGCATCGTAGGCTTTCTTTTCCATTTTTTTTTTTTGGGGGGGGGGGGGGGA
>JACVVK020000176.1:475000-495000 GCA_018292915.2 Batillaria attramentaria | reverse complement strand
GGTAAACGGCTCTTTTTAATCGTTCTACCGACAACTGAAAATCCAAAGCATTTCAGTGTTCCAGTGCTATGGCGTCTGATATGGAACCCGCAGGGGAAAAGGAAGAGAGGCCGGCCTCGCAACAGCTGGAGGCGGGACACTGATCGAGGCAGAGCTGCGCAAGCAGGGGATCAACTGGAGTGGAGTGGCAAGAGTTGCCCAGAACAGAGTGCGATGGCGAAGGGTCGTCGATGGCCTATGCTCCACTTGGAGCCACGGGCCTAGGAGTAGTAGTAGTGCTATGGCGTCAGTTTTGAATTTTTTTATTTTTTTTTTTTTTTTTGGGGGGGGGGGGGCGGTGCTATAGCGAGGGAACCCGCTGATTGGCGATGCAATAATTTGGAGCGGTATAGCACTGGAAAAACGCCCGTCCCTTTTGTTTCACCCCCGTGATTGTCCAAGGTCACAGAGTACATGTATCTACTGTTCTGGAAAAACAACCAAAGACATTACATTACCATAATGTCTTTGAAACAACCCAGTAGCCTAGCTAAGGTTGGTCTGCCGTCGTTCTAGTGTCCTACTTCTTGACCTCCGCCCTTTCTCTTCGCTAACTGCCATAAATCTCCGTCAGTCTAGACTGAAAATAAACATTAAAGTGTCTGAGACAAACTACCTTGGGAATATTGCGACAGGAGGGAACATAAACTTTTATAATGCAAACTTTTTTATTTTTTTTTATTTTTTAGCCAATCAGAAAACAGGTTGCACTTCGCTGCAATGCAAAGGCCGCACAAACTTCTTCTGTTTTGTTTTTCGTTTTGTTGTCAAGTACCCCCATCTTCGAGTTTGAAGTCACCCTCGCCGGCGGTGGGGCGGTCGGAGGGAGGGGGAGAATTTATAATAATAATAATAATGGGCGCTTTATCCCGAATACTTGGCTCACAGCGCCGCGAGCTAAACCCAATACGCACGCTCACGTGAATCACGTGCATTCTCTCACGCACTGGACACGAACATATTACAATCACGTGGTGCGAAGGGCCAGCTCAGCAATTTAAGTTTCGGAATTTTAGAATTGCATTTATTTTTGAATTTTGTGGGCTGAACATTTCCAAACCAGTTAAACTTGAAACTGCCAGTCAACCAATTTAATTTTTTTTTAAATTCTTAAAATTCCTTTCTGCCCAAGTGGCCATGCCGAGCAGACCGAACAACACATCATCCAGGACTGTCCACTATACCAACAGCTAAGGATGACGACGTGGCCATCGGAAACGCCTCTACACGCCAAACTGTACGGCCCTCAGCGGGAGCTGGAGAAGACAACAGACTTCATGCTCAGAACTGAACTTCCAGTGTGAACAAGAGACGCTGGAACGACAACAACAACTGACACGGTGTGAGTTGCTAATTCCGCCGGGCACTGCAGATGCCCGCGCTTTAAGGTACACTTATGATCTGCCCGACCTTGATTTGTTTAGGAAGTGCATAGTAATTGTCATAAGCCGCCCTGCTGAAGTTTCTCCAAGAGAAAGAGTCAGGTCTATCTATCGTCCAGGCACTGATATCAGTACTATGATCTACCCGGACGTCCGGAAAAGGGGAGTAAGCGCGGCTAGGGACCGTGATCTGATTGGTACCTTTGCCCTATTACCATCAGTTTGACGGTAGAAATCGTTTGACTTTCCAAGTGCTGACGCAAGAACACGGTACCAATCTAATATATTATTTCTGATTACACGGTTTTGCCAGCGCGGCAGACTGGATCCGTCCGCTGCCGACACTATAATATTATGCGCTGTGAGCACTGAACTGAAGACCCTCATCGGATTAACCTGCTGAGGGGGTTATCGTAATCCGCCCGTTCAAAGAGGCCGCCACTTACTTACTTGACTGATTAGCCTAATTGCCCGGCTTGGGTGGAAGCGCGATGGATAAGGAGTGTTACCTGTAAACCCTACAGAGGGATTAGGCACATTTGGGACCGGCGGAGCCGCACTCGTTCAGTTTCGACAACTCCGCATCTCAGTCCACACCACGCGGGCACCGAGGGGAACTTTGCCAGTACAAATACAAGAGCGACGCCAGATGGACGAGGAGAGCGAGGAGGGGGGTTGGGGTGGGGGGTGTTTGGGAGTTTAACGTCCTTTTCCACCACGTATGGGAGACATCAAAGACGGGGCAACGAGAAAAAGACCAGCGCAAATATTTTGCCCCAGCCATGACTGATTCGAACTCACGACCCGACCATTGAAAGACCAACGCTCTACCATGCGGCTGTCCCGGCTCCCCCAGACGGACGAGGAGAGAACAACCACAAACTACCAAGCGCAAAAAAGGTGTGCATAGACAGCGGTGTAGTTATGCCGGGCGTCCTGCGTCATGATGCTTCATTGACAGTCGTAAGAAGGGGGACGTTTGGGTTTTAGGTTAGGGTTCTGGGTGGTGGCGGACGCCGCGACGCCCGGCGGTGCTGTGGGCTCAAAACCACACACTGACACACACACACACACACACACACACACACACACACACACTGATGTACACACCTTTTTTGCCAGTCCTTCCCCTCTTTCAAATCACCTTCGAGGTTCTCCGAACACCAACCCCGGCAGAAACCAGAGAGGTGCCACTGGCATCTTCACGTGAACATGTCTGAAACACTGCCAGGCGACTCTCTCTCTCCCCCCCTCTCCCCCCCCCTTCCCCCACCTACACACCCACTCTCTCTCTCTCTCTCTCTCCCCATTACTTCCTCTTTGCCTTCTCCTTTTTCTTCATTTAGTGGTAGCGCAAGCAGTGTTTGCGAAAGACTCCCTCACAGAGCACAGTCTGATCGATAGCCATTTACCGAGTTTAGCTCTGTGTACGCCTCGGGGGCGGTCCGTACACAGCCTGATGGCAAACCAATCACTGGGGCACTCTTGGATCCTTGACGGAGGAACTGGAGGGGATGAGGGGGAGGGGAGGGGGGGGGGCGGGCGGTGGTGGTGGTTCGATTGCAGAGCCCAAGGCCGGCAGAGTCAGTCTGTACGTATGCAATCCTGTTCGTAAAACGAAAGGAAAGAAAACAAAACTAAACCAGTTGGCTCAGTGATACCTTTTGAGATGCTGTCACTGTGCAGGTGTCTAAGCGGTGTGACGATAGACACCACGAAAACAGCTCAGAGCGTAAAAAAAAACAACATAAAGGGTGGGGTGGATGGGTGTTTGACGGACTAACGTCCTTTTCCACGACGTAAAGGTGATAGCAAAGACGAGGCAACGACAAAAAGGTCAGCACAATATTTGGCAACAGCCGGGATTCGAACTCAGTCACAACCCGAGCGTTGAAAGTCCAACGCTCTACCATTCGGCTATCCCGGCTTCCCCAAACCATAAAGACTGGGCCTGTAAAACAAATCTATAATTTTATATTAAGGCTGAGATGTGGTGAACAGGCCTTTATGAGACAAATGAATCTTTATGTTCAAACGTTTTTGAACAACACCCGTGGCAGTTCAAAGGCACCATCTTTAGATGTGTTATGAACGGAGATTAACTGGAAAAATACATTTTAATCCTATGTCGTGATCGCGGACATAGAAACGGGTCGTTTTTTTAAGCTGATATTGCAGTAAATCATGCCGCCCGCCTGGGTGGTTTGTGCATGTTTCTTCCAGGGAGGGACTCGGATGGAGAAAATGATGTGTGTGTGTGTGTGTGTGTGTGTGTGTGTGGAACGAGAGCAGCTGGTCTACTGACGTCATTTGAGGAAACTTTGAAAAAATGACGTCAGTCTCTTTCATCTTGAAAAAAAACACCCCTTCGTCCATAAAAAGGGAGCCGGGGTGGCCGAATGGTAGAGCGTTGGACTTCCAATGCTCGGATCGTGAGTTCGAATCCCGGCTGGGACCAAATATTTGTGCTGGCTTTTTCATCGTTATCCCATCTTTGAAATCACCCGTATGTGGTGGAAAAGGACGTTAAACTCCCAACCCCCCCCCCCCCCCCCCGTCCATAAAATGACGACATGGACGTACATGGACGTACATTGTACTGTGTTTTGGACTTGCCGAGTGGAGTCGTCTATTTGGTCCTAGGGGTGATAAGAATCATAGGCATCACGGAAGCGGAGTACACCGGAAACACTCGCGTTCATTTTGGCCGAGTACACCCCGTGCTCTGGCTGACTTCGTTGTCGCATCGTTGAAGTCAGTGCTTGTCGAGAGAGACAATGACAACCGTGACTATGCCTACGTGACACAGTTCACGCTCTCAGTCATCAAGATTTTCCTGTTTCGTAGATCTGCTGCAGTGCCATCTCATGATGGAAGTATAATAATATATTTTTTTTTACTACTTTATCGTCCCTTTCGGGAAAATCGGGTTGCTTCTTCCGGAGGAAGCGCGACGCCGCGGTGCAGCGCCACCCAATACCTATCTTTTTAAAAAAAACACAATTTTTGCAATTTTTGCTGGGGGAGGAAAGCCGGATAACCCGGAGAGAAACCCCCGATGAGCAGCCCGGCAGCCAGGAAAAACCGGTATCACATATCACAAGCTCGACCTGGGCTCGAACCCACGCTTCATCGCCATGACATTGGTGACGGCCGTTCAGTGACGCAGCGGCTAAGTCCGACGCGCTACCTATTAGACCACCGCTCACCCCAATAATAATAATAATAATAACTGAGTATTGCGTGGGCGCTTTACCGAATGTGTTGAACTGGCTTAAAGCGCCGCGAGCTGAACCCAACACGCACTATCACGTGAACCACACGCATTCTCTCACGCACTGGACACGGACACATTACAATCACGTGGTGCTTAGCAGTTTAAGTTTCGGAAGTTAGAATTGCATTTATGTTCAATTTTCGTGGGCTGAACATTTCCGAAGCAGAGCGGGGGGAGGAAGCCGGAGTACCCGGAGAGAACCCCCGATGATCGGCCCGAATGAACGGTGTCACGTACGACTGAGAAGGAAAAATTCTTTACTCCGAATGGGACTCGAACCTGACCTCTCGCATTGGTGACGAAATCTCTTAACAACTAGACCACCGACCGCCCCTAATGTAATAGATAAAACAGGTCTTCTCAGGGATTGGCGGAGGCTGTGAATAAGGAAGCACTCGGTGTTGTTAAGTTATTCTGGATAATGTGGATAGCATAGCAGAAGTTATTCAACAGACACTTTCAGTTTCCGACTGTCGACGCCGGAGTGCACTTCAAACTGACACGATCCATAGTGTCCCCCCCCCCCCCCATACACACACACACACACACACACACACACACACACACACACACACACACACACACACACACACACACCGTGGGCACACACACACACACACACACACACACACACACACACACACACACACACACACACACACACACACACACACACACACACACACACACGGCATGAAACAGTTCCGTGCAGTCCAGTGCACTTTCGCCGCCAACCTCCTATCCCAGTCACAGACAGTAACTCATTAATTTTGTTTATGAAATGATTACAATCAAACGCCTGTGATGGGCAGATGATAATGATGATGGCCTATAGTTCCGGTTTTCAATACATAGCTTTATTGATTTATTAGATTTATTGTCCACACGTAGATTTTATGACATTACTGATAATACATCTTTTATTGTTCATTAATCAAAGTATATAAAATGGACTGAAAAATGTCTATGCGGGTTCAGAACCGTAAAGTCTAAACTGATTCAGACACAAACGCGAGCACAGACCGGCATGCACTTTCTTTTAGCAAGAGCTTGAGATACCGTACTGCATAATTCCTTCTGTAAATAAGGTAAGTATTTTTTTCTCAGTGTAGAACTAATTTTCTGCAATAACAGAAAATGTATGTCACTCTGTCTTTGTCAGTCTTTGCTGGTGCTGATGATGGGAATTCCTTTTGTAGCGCACTTGATCTCTTGAAACCAAACCAACACTAAAACGAACAAAATTCATGTCGATCCCAATGAACAAAAAAACTGACTTAAAAAACCACAATGATAAACAACAAATAGAACAAAGAATGAAACAAAACAAATCCCATCCATCAAAACAACAACAACAACAAAACCCAAACAAAACAAACCAAACACCCTACCTCCCCCCCAAAAAAAACAAACAAAAAACAAAACAAAAAAACAACCAAAAACCAAAACTTGAAAAAAAAACTCAAACACAAAAAAACAACAACACTAAAACAACCAAAAAAACCAACAACACACACACACACACACACACACACTGACTTTTCAGGTTCTGCGGTAAAATTTCCGTTTTTAAACTATGGGACAAACGGAACCAGCACTTCTCCTCCCCCCCCAAAAAAAAAACAAAAAACAAAAACAAACCAACAAACAAACAAAAACACCCAAGAATAACAACAACAACAAACCAAACCAAACCAAACCCCCCCAAAAAAAACCCTTTGCAAAAAAAAAAAAAAAAAAAAAGAGAGAGAAAAAAATAAAGGAAGAAAAGAAAACGGCGTGAGTGTAAGCCCGAGTCATCACTACCATGTCAGTCACTGTAGGCTTCACAGCGTTGTTCGTTTTGTTTTTTGTTTTTTTTTTTTGGTCCAGTTTTCGCGGTGAAGCGACTGTGTTTACGGTATTTGTGCAAGGGAAACGCATCAGTTGAGCATATATACACATGACATAATGCTTGTACGGTTTGCGTGACGTAGCCAGGCCGGTTTCTGCTGGATAAATCGGTGGCTGATGAAATACCCCTGTCTGACCCGGCGCGGCTTTCGTGTTCCGTGAAGCTGCGGAAAGGTAAGCATCAAAAAGGCTGCATGTGTTGAAAATTGCATCCTGATAAAACGCTTATCAGGCTGACTGCATTGTGAGTCACTGAAAATTAAATCGGGCTGCGAGGTGGTCATATGACCCTCTCAAAATAAGCAGACACTCTACCAACACATCTTCGACCTCTGACACGCCCGATAGAAATCCTGCTGTTTCATTGGTTTACGAAGGGAGGTGTGCGCCGGTCGTGTCAAGGTCGGTTTCGTCACACATGCGCACTCCATAACCGGCCTCCGGAGAACTGAGACTACGTGCGACGGTCGACAAGGCAAATTCGACGATTTTCAAGTGGAAGTTCAAAGCGATCAGCAGCTGTGACGTCCCCGCAAAGAGAGAGGGAGACGGTACACGACCCCAGCTTCTTCCTTCCGCAGTAAGTCGTTCAGCCTAAGCATACCGGCAGATTTTCTCTGGTCGAACATTTAGCCATGCTGACGTGATAGAGCGAGGTGACAGAACCAGTGCGGTGTGAGTGCGCGCTGACCCCAATATCAGCTGATCCCGGTGACACGGTACACGGAGACATACACTGCAACATCGACCACTGCCGTTCAGTTTGCAAAGCGACCTGCTTTCAGCTGAACATACATAGCATCGAGGCTGTACACCAGAGCGCGACACTATTCTCGATCTTTCTGCTGTCAGTGCTTCGAGAATAGGATACGGGCATACGAATACTGTACAGAACCTATCAATTCAGTGTCGGCCTTCAGTGTCATTCATCGCAGGGTACGCATCTTATTATTCAGACTTTCCCTATGGCGGATGCGTACACGATCGACGGGCAGAATGATGAAGCCCTACGATTTCTCTTCGGCGTGTGCCACCGAGATCGGACCACCCGTGAAAAGGCTATGACGAGGATCCAAGACTCGGTGGATGCGTGGTTGGATGGCTACGGTAGCCCACCATCTGGCACCGGAGCTGGAATTCTCAACGGGTTCGGAGACAGGAGGGCGTTCCTGCAAGAGATCCTGCCCAGCATCCTGCGACTGTCGCTGCGGTGCCCCTTTGATGACGTCAGGAGCAAGTTCAGCGAGATTCTTCTCGACATCCAGGTGAGTGGAGTAAAACTTCTTATCATACATATATAGCGTTATATTGAAGGTGACCTGTTGGTGAGCTTCATCAGCATCCGTGGGAGTGGTGGGGGTGGAGGTTTAGGAGTTTGATGTCCTTTTTCACCGCGTGTGGGTGATGTCAAAGATGGGACAACAAGAAAAAAGCCATCACAAATATCTGGCCCCAGCCAGGATTGGAACTCATGACCCGAGCATTGAAAGGCCAACGCCGCTCTACCAGTCGGCTATCCCGGCACCCATCATGTATCTGTGGAAACTGTCATAGACATGATATCCTGGCTACCCCCCCCCCCCACCCCCAACCCCCCCCCTCCCCAACTAAGAAAAGAGAGAAAAAAGTATAGGACATTTGTCCTTAACAAGAAACTAATGCTAAAATTAAAAACAATTGGACATTAAAAATGAATCGGCCGATGCGGACCCCAAACGTGAAGCACTACTGTAGTGGGACATTTCATATGTGTAACTCTTATTGTGAGGGTGGAGGTAAGAGGGGAGGGAACGTTTTATATATATATATATATATATATATCAGGCGCGTAGGAAGATGCTGAGAGGAAGGGGGGCCCACTAAGTCGGGTGAGCCATACGGCCGGGGTGTAAAGAAGGGGGGGGGGAGGTTTGTGTGTGTGTGTGTGTGTGTGTGTGTGTGTGTGTGTGTGTGTGTGTGTTGACTGCCAAGGATTGTGTCCTGCGACAGCAGAGCAGGGGGACCCCACCACTGGTGGACCCCCTCTCCTCTTATCAAGAGCAAGGGGGGCCCAAAGATATTCGGGCCCCCCTTCCAAAAATCGAACGGGGGCCTGGGCCCCCAGGGCCCCCGTGGTTCCTACGCCCCTGTATATATACTGTATATATATAAAACATTCATATTTACATACAGTATATATATATACCTGTGGGTATGACTGATCTGGTTTCAGGAGGTTTGCGTATGTGTTGGAAATGTCTGATCTCAACAGAGTGTATGTGCACCGTGTGTGTTAGGTGGGGGGTTGGGGTGGTAGGTTATTGGGAAGAAGAGAACTTATCATCCTACCATTACAAGGTGAGAGCCTCAAAAGTGGTGTGTGCACAGGAGTCTCTACCCATACCTACCCTCAACTTGTATTAGTTGTAACTGGGTCTTTGGGGTCTTGGGGTGGCAGGAGTGTAACAGGGTTATCTCTACCACCTGGAGGGCGGGGGGGGGGGGGGGGGGGATGGGAGGGGAGGGGGATATGGGGGTGGGTGCTAGGGGCCAGGGCGGTGAGGGCGAGGGAACCTCAACTACGGGTACACTCTGTTTCCAGTTAACTTACAACTCGCATTCTCTACACATCTATAGGGCTTCGTATCTGCGTTGGACATCAGTCAGAGATGATGTATTTTCGAAATGCCTGATTATTTTCTCAACAAGACAGACATATGACCTATCGTTTCCGTGTCATGTTCAGTCTTCTTATTCAGGACAGTGTCCTATACCTTTTTTCAGTCAGCCAAGATTTTTTGTCCTGTAATAGTTGATACGGAGCCCTCTTTGTATGGAAATGACTTTAGTGTTCAAATTCTTGCAAGCTGGTATGAGATGCGTCTGTTTTCTCTGGAATCATGAGAGTGAGTCGCTGCTAAAAACCTGGGTGTCACTGGAATAATTTGTCTGACTGTTTGATCAGTTTTGTCAAGCAACCAGCAGCAAGCTGTGTGCACTGGCGGATTTGTTTTCCTCACACAACAGCCAGCCCCTATAGATCTCTCTCCCCCTACCTCCAGCCTCCACTCCAAGCTGAGTGGGATAAGTGTAGCTCAGTGTCCCAGTGGATGTATGGCGGCCATGAGTTAGACCTCCTACCTAGGACGAAGTCCACCATCTGTAGATAACTGCCGCCCGTTAGACCACAGCCTATACGTCTGTGCGTTAGACAGGTGGTATTTATGTCATGACCTAGAACTTGGCGTTTTTTTGTGTTTTTTTTTTGGGGGGGGGGACTCAAATTTTTGTAGCACACAGACAAAGATGTTTTGAGAGGTCATTGTTCATCAGGGCTTTGTGTTCATGAGAACTTTAATAGGACAAATTATGGCTATTTGTCTTAACACTTTCAGCCCTGCCACCGTATCACCTACGGTCTCGCAGACCCTAACAATAATATGCGTGCATGTGACCGACTCTCATACGCTCTGCACAGTGGAAGATTCCCCTAGAGGATGGATCCAATACTTCTTGAAAAATAGGGTTTTGTATGCAAGAGCCCAGCTTTAGATCTAGCAAACTTGGAAAAACTCCCAGGCAGAGAGCGTTCTCGCTACTGAGATTCCTTCAGGGTTGAAAGGGTTAAGTACAGGGCATTTGTCTTAACTCAGAGAGAATGGCCCATAAACGATAGGGTATAATTATGTCAGCCTTGGTAAGAAAGTAATTGGACATTTAAAAAAATGAATTGGTCTACGACCAGTGTTAGACGCGGATAAATACAGGGTCCGTGCAGGTCATGGAATTCTGGAAGAGTCGCGGAATTTGAAAATAGCTTTTCCGGGCCTGGCAAGTTATGAAATTATCCAAGAGTCATGAAAGGTCATGGAATTTCAGAATTTTATGGATGCCATTTTGAGCCAGACCATGAGACGGCCAGCATGGTGATTACTCACTGGCCTGTTCGCCAAAAATACCAACAAAGTGCCTTCCCATAAGGCTAATGGCTAACTCTGAACATTCGTCTTGCTGACTGCGATAACTTGAATAAGCTCAGATTTTCTACTCTCGTGTGTGTCAGTGTGAAAGAGTGCGAGGAAGTTGTCATGGAAAACAGGAGAGATGGCCTGGAAAAGTCATGAAACCTGTATGGACCCTGTTAATATATACACATGAAATCCTGGGTGTTCAGATGTGGTTATTCATGTGTTTATCTTTGGGCATATGATATTGCTAACTTTGGCTGAAGAGTAAATTGATAAGCGGGCTATCATCAAATGGGTGCATGTAGTCGTTATTGCTGTAGCTGTAATTTGAAGCACATTTGATGATGGCTACATGTTTAAAATTTTTTTGTTTTAAATGGCAGCTCGGTACATTAGGACAGCTGCGACAGACAGGTATAAAATTAGTGACCTTGTATACATGTAGATGCAATGTCATGGAGTTGGAATTTTAACATGTCAGCACCCCAGTTCAGTAACTCACTGTGTTTACCGTGTCGAAAAGTTCCTTGCATGCGATTGCACGCGCGCACACACACACACACACACACACACACACACACACACACGCACACCACACCACACACACAGAGACACACAGACACACACACACACCACACCACACCACTGACACCACACCACACACACACACACACACACACACACACACACACACACACACACACACACACACCACACCACACCACTGACACCACACCACACACACACAGACACACACACACACACACACACACACACACACACACACACACACACACACACACACACACACACACACACACACACAAACTGAAATGCTTCATGTTTTCATTAACATTTGTGACTGTCTTGCGGACAAACACACACAACTGTTTATTCATTCATTCAATGAAATGCTCCACGATTTCATTAACATTTGTGATGTGTTTACCCTGGCATAAATTGTCTCATTATTTTGGTTAATGCGATGGCAGCTTTTGGTTGCCTGCATCCAAAATAAATATTAATACTAGCATGAGATATACTGTGCATGCAAATGCTTGTGGTTGATATGTGTTGTTTTAAGTTCATTTAAGGTGAATTATGCATTTGTTATGCTGTATTGCACACAGTGGTATATTTGGATCTGGACATTCTAAAACAAAAGCTTGTGACATTTCATCTCTTAAAAGCCCATGCGAAAATCGCAATTTTACTTGAAATCTTTGTACCACTAGGAGCCACTTCAAGCCACTATTACGCACTATCTGCAGCAGTCTCGGGCCTAGCGGGGAAGGCCAACACATAATAGTGGCTTGAAGTGGCTGTTACTGGTTTGCAGTGGCTTGTTCTTTTTGACAAGGGCGGTCGGTGGTTTAGTGGTTAAGAGACTTGTCACCATTAGGAGAGGTCGGGGGTTCGAGTCCCACTCAGGGCAAAGAATTTTTCCCTCTCGTATGTGGCACAGTTCATTCGGGCCGATCGTCGGGGGTTCTCTCCGGGTACTCCGGCTTCCTCCCCCTCTGCTTTGGAAATGTTCAGCCCACCAAATTTGAAAAATAAATGCAATACTAAAATTTAATTCCAAAATTTAAATAGCTGAGCTGACCTTTCGCATTATGTGATTGTAATGTGTTTATGTCTAGTGTGTGAGAGAATGCATGTGATTCATGTGAGAGTGCGTGTTGGGTTCAGTTCGCAGCGCTTTGAGCCGATTCATGAAATTGGGTAAAGCGCCTATACAATACTCATTATTAATATTATTATTATATATATATAGCGGGCAAGGGTGGTCGAGCTTAGTCTCATAAGAGTTACTGGTGGAGCACGCAGCTGGGGAATCAACTACACTTGAGCCTCTCTGACTTGAATAGTGTTGAGGGGGCAACTGTCTTCTGTGTTAGGTTCACTGGCTGCATATTACATCAGTACAGGTCATCAGTAACAAGCATACAGACTGCCAAGAGCACACAGACTGACAGTTTACATATTTGTGGAACGTGCAGTAGCAGCAGGTAGAAAGCTGAGGGAATTGATTGTACATGTATAAATTTCTGCAGTGTATGCGTCACCTAGATGGCTCTGCGGGTGCAATGTGTGCACAAAACTGTTTTGAAAAAGGATTTTGTGTGAAATTTGCAGAGTTTGAACTGATGGTGAAACGAAAGGTGTTACGTGTGAACTGATGGCTCAGGGTCAGACCGTTCTTTTTACTGAGGTGGACTTAATTATTAACGGAAAGTTCATTCACGTGTTGGTGAGAAAACGGATTGTTTTCATGTTTTAGTTACCGTATTGCTGTATGTACAAGTTTTTGTCAAAATTCCTACCAACACCAAAGACAACCAGCTAACCAACCAGTGTAACAGCAACAGACTAGCTAACAATACAATACAATACAATACAATACAATACAATACCGTTATTGTTCATTTTATGTTACATAAAATAGAAATTTCTCTTCTGCAGTACACTGAGACAGTGTATAAGATAATGAATAAAAGTGTTCAGTTTGGGATGCTCTCTCACTCTCTATATATGTAATATGTAAATAAGTAATGTGTGTATTGCATGCACGCACACTTACACACACACACACACACACACACACACACACACACACACACACACACACACACACACACACACACACACATGGCACAGGAAATAGCATGCATTACTGAAAAGCATCAGTTTAAATAATTATTGGATTTGAATCACTGAGTACTTGAACTTGAAGACAGAAGTTGCACTTCCTACGAACGGAGATGTCAGTTTCAAAACGTCAGTTTTGCGGCTGTGACCTGTACCATCCACACAAGAGCAATCCGGCCGTCATTGACTGCAATAACATCGGCGCTAAGTGGAAAGCAGACATCTCTTTACAAGTGTCAGCGTAATAATCGTACCGGTGCACAAACTGTACGGTATGAAGTGGAGTTTGGCCGTGTTCTGCTAGCCTATTCTCCCATTGCACAGTCTTTTCACTGCACTCCGTAACGTGCGGCTATGGCACAGCGGGGTCAGCTACCACAGCCGGGAACACAGACAGAAAGAACCCTGAGAAATTGGGCCTGTGGGAACATAGACTGATAGGGCTGGTACGAGGCATTCCCGGCTTATACTGACGCTCCCAGAACTCTACTTGTCTGTTGAAGTTCCGTCTATGTGTCATTACATGCCGGCGTGCATCCCCCTCCCTGTCTCTGTGTTTCTTTCTGTGTTTCTGTATCGCTCTTTCTTTCTTTCTCTCTCTCTCTCTCTTTTTGCCGTTGATAAATAAAGAATCATTGTCATTGTCTCTTACCGTCGGCACACACACACACACACACACACACACACACACACACACACACACACACACACACACACTGACATACTGACACAGACTGACGCACACACGGAGGGAGGGGGGGGGGATGGGTTTGGGTTTGGGAAACTATATCAGTAATGACACACGGAACGTGTGCTCTGTTGAGAACATACAGCACTGGCAAAATAGACCTGTGGTAGCCGGCATAGACATGCTCCCGAAACTTGTTAGCGAGCGATAATGATGCAAAAGTCTCTGCACGGAGAGAGGACAAACATTGCCGCGTTAAATTTAAATCAACAACAACAACAACAACATAAATTCAAGCAAAAATTCATTAAGCACCGGCTATAACCTGCACACTCTGCTCACCCGTGAACCCCACCCGAACCCGGCCAAATTTTCTGGGTGAGAGCCGAACCTTTTCTCGTAGGCCGGACCTCATTCCGATTAATACGGTCCGTCGGCCTCGGCTTGTGTTGCTTCGTCAGCACAATCGAGTGAGTACTGACCACAGTTTCGCTTAATTTGCTAGCTGGCTTTATCTGCCCTTTCTCAGTTGTCAGTCTAACAGTGACCGAGGCATTTGCGCGCGGCCGTAGGCACACCCAGGCATCTATTGATCTAATGATCGTGAGGACAGTGTGTGTTTGGCGACTCGGCAAATCTGAGCAATTATGTATATCAGTATATACTTCATATTGTTATTGTCAGCTGAGATCATGCTAAGTTGGAAGAGTGACTATTTTTGAGCTGCAAATCAGTGATACTGTGTGTTTGTTGAAATTTTTGAACGGTGTATGGTGGTAAAAGTTGATGAAATTTGCTCGCAGACTGCACTTAACTTTTGACATTCTTGCTGACACGCATACAGTGATGCACCTCTCGGAAGTTTGTGCTTGATATGAGCTAGTGTGGCGATCAATATTTTTTGCCGGGTCCTAGCATGACGTACTTGCGTGTATCCTGCAAATCTGGGATAAAAAAGAAAAGAAAAAAGTAAACACCAGCCGCGCGCGCGCGCACACACACACACACACATGCCCCCCCCCCCTGCCC
Source organism: Batillaria attramentaria (assembly GCA_018292915.2). Taxonomy (NCBI): domain Eukaryota; kingdom Metazoa; phylum Mollusca; class Gastropoda; family Batillariidae; genus Batillaria; species Batillaria attramentaria. The sequence goes on along the minus strand of JACVVK020000176.1, from coordinate 480,093 downwards.
CTCCTCCCCCCCCCCAGACCCACACACACTTACAGTCACTTGAGCGTGCATGTAATGGTATTTGCACGACACTTGACGATTTCAGGCGGTTGTCAGTATTTGTTTGCCGTAAGATTCATAATCCTGTCCACCATTGTAAAGCTTGGGGGTTTTGGGGTACCAGTCGTGGAATCTTTTGGAGCTTTTTAGTACCACGTGAAAAAAATTTGTCATTCATGCAGTATGAACCATAGTATTTCTTCAATTGCTCTGAAGAACGTCAGCGCAGCTTTCTATCATCTCTATCTAAGTTCTTTGTATGACTACACTTCACAGTGCAAAACCTGATATACTGGAGTCAGACTAGCAAAATCGCAGGGACCATCTATGGTTATCCGATCTGTATCAATTGAAAGTGAAAATAAAAATGAGCTCGTAAAACACAGGACTCCTTAAATCTTCTGTTGCATGAAAGAAAATGTGCCGAGATCGTTGAATACGCTCGCTCTTTTATGCTTTTCGTGCTGGGTCACACCTTTCCTTTTGTGACAGCTGAAAACACTGGCTCTTGACCCTCCCCCTTGCCAGCTCCCTCCTCCCTCTCCACGGGGTGTAGTGAAACTGGACGCAAGTCTTTCCAGTGCTACTCCGCTTCAAAAGTAGCACATGTACCAAGTGTTTCCATTTTTGAAATGTTGAGTAGCACTAAATGTTCAGTTCGCAACGGACTTCGGTCTGTCCGCGTGAAATTGAGGAAGGGGTCTTTTTATGAACCAGACAACGTGTTTGAGTTTGACTAACGCGTTACCACGATGCAAAGTCGACGTATGCATGCTGACATTTCAAAGAATGACTCGTTGTGGAAACTTTTGAAGCGGAGTGTTGACCCAATCCACCAGCGGCTCCGTCCAGAGGCACCAGCAGACAGTCAGTCCTCTTCAGACTGAGGACTGGCCACTGCAGACTACTGAGTCCCGTCAGCCGACTCAAGATTGCCCACACTGACGAATGTCCATGTGGCACTGGATCGCAGATCCCAGAACACACCCTTCAGTACTGTCCTGTCCGTGAGCTGATGCTCTGTGACGTGAAACCTGGCGAGAGTGCGCAGAGCTACAGGTGCAGCGTTGGAGGGGGGGGGGGGGGGGTAGCCGTCATGACCTGGAGAAGACCGTGGGATTCGTCATGGCGACCGGGCTGCAGGTCTGACGTAAGCAGTCAAATCGACGTCAGAAGTGGAGTGGCACCCGAAACACCAGCATCCATTTTGAGTACACCCCGTATTACCCCCCCCCCCCCCCCGAAAAAAAGTCTTCACTGAGTGCTGTTTCTCAGCGGTATTATTGACACAAGTGATTGTGGGGTTGTTATCTGGAGTGGATGTACCGTATTCTCTCTCCTCAAGTCAAGATGTTTTATCCAGACAGCTTGAAGTTCGGTTTTTAGTGTCGGGTTTGATAACTTGACGTGGCCAAGTGTGTGTGTGTGTGTGTGTGTGTGTGTGTGTGTGTGTGTGTGTGTGTGTGTGTGTGTGTGTGTGTGTGTTCCGTGGGTGGTTTAGCAGAGTTGCATCGCGCTTGTAAAAGTAAGACTCTCTCTCTCTCTCTCTCTGTCTCTAGAGCTCTGTCTCTGTCTCTCTCGTGCTAAAGCTTTAAATAGTGAGTTGCATCTTTCTTGGTGGTCTTTGCCCCACAGGCTAAGCCTCCACACACAAATATCGCTGATCAAGCTTCTATGATACATGAGCGTGCATTTATAATTTTCCTCCGGTTGTGAAAGAACCTTACATGGGTTTAATATTGATAGTATCACATCGTCATTTATATTGTGTCACCCTTCGGGTGTGGAGCTGAAATGATTAATTGCTTAGATGCAGCATCACTTGCGTATTTAATACATTTCGTACCGCGCACGAGTTTCCACGTTTATGACTTTTGTCGATTTTGGCCTTGTATGCGAAAATCAGATAAGATTGACGGTTCCTTGACAGCTCTTATTCGGGCTGGGGAATTGTCAGTCATTTGGCAATTTTCAGTCCAATTTCCTGTCCTCTCAGCCAAAAAAATCCAAGTTTCAGCCCCCCCACAAAAAAGGAAGGGGGAAAGGGTGGGTGGGTGTTTGGGGGTTTAACGTCCTTTTCCACCACATAGGGTGATATCAAAGACGGGGCAACGATGAAAAAGCCAGCACAAATATGGATGTACATGTATCATGATACATGTAATAGTGGGACTTCAGTTTTGAAGGCTTGCATGTCAGTACCAAGGCAGTATAAATTTAACTTCTGGGTGCCTTTAAAATGCTAAAATTTGTTGTTTTTTTTTGAAGCAGGGCGTTGCCCTCGCGGTCCCACAGTAGTGTGCTACTGCTGAACCTTGTTCTAGGTTTCAGTCTTTTTTTCCTTCAGCAATTCCCTAGCCTGCTTATTGCAACAAACACTAGGATAATCAAAGTGCAAGACTCCCACTAAGCCAAATTGAAATCCATGCATAAAGTAACTATGATTTTTTGTTTGTTTGTTGTTGTTGTTTTTTTTCCCTTAGGCCACTGGTGCACAATCCCATACTTACTTGGTAGGAATTGAGTTAAATAGGTATTACAATTTTGCTTCAGTCCTAGAAGTCAGATGATGATTCGGAGGGGAGAAATAATTGTGTGGCCTCTCAGTAATGTCCCGGGCGTATAATAAATTAGATCTATGTATAATAAATTAGATCTATGTATAATAAATTAGATCTATGTATAATAAATTAGATCTATGTATAATAGAGACTTGACTGCAGGTTGTCACCACCTGCTCACAGTGTATTTCAGGCGGGTTAAGCTCTTTCATCTGATTCAGTGATTAAAGGGAATAGGAAGACGGCATGTGTTTAGCGAAGACAAATTAACAACAACAACAACGACGACGAAATGAAAGAAAACAAGGCATAGTTTCAACGAGAAGACATCGTAGCAACCACAGATTAGAAAATAAAAATAAAAATTAAACAACAACACAGAAACAAAAGACAAACAGCGGCAACAGTTATTTGGAAATGAAGATTTTGGTACTGTTCACTGTAGTTGTTATTTCATTAAAACTTTTTTTTTTTTTTTTTTTTTGGTGTGTAGGGCCTATCTTTGCCACCAGTCAACCAAACCCCCTCACCTTTTTTTTTTGGGGGGGGGGGGGGGAGGGAGGGCGGGGTGCTCTTGTGGATACAATAATCCAGACTTGCAAGTCATCATTAGAGTAACGTATTCAGCCTCACAGAAGGTATCAAGGAGTCGCGTTTGTTCATGGCCCGACCTGAAGTCGTCTCACGCACAAACCTCCCAGTTCGCCGAGTCTCTGAGCGCCCTTTGTTAGCCAATAGTGAGGGATAAATGCCACAGATAAAGCTCTCTGTGAACACGGGGACGCCAGAGTTTCCAGTGCTACCCCGTTCGAAATGTTTCGACAACTATTAGTATTACTCTCACGCAAAGGAAAATGATCATTACGTCAGTGTCTTTCATCTTGAAATCACCCATTTTCCCCTAGAATGACGTCATGGACTTGTCATCTGCCATTACTCGGCAGCACGATGGGTGGGGTGCGTGTTTGGGAGTTTAACGTCCTTTTTCACCACGTATTGGTGACATCAAAGACGGGGCAACGAAAAAAAAAGGCCAGCACAAATATTTGGCCTCAGCCGGGACTCGAACTCACGACCAGAGCATTGAGAGTCCAACGCTCTACCATTCGGCTATCCCGGCTCCCTGGCAGCATGATGTTTGAAATAATGATGAGCTTGTGCACGTCTTTGTGTCAGCTTCTTAGTCATCAAGGTCGTTGGCTGGTTGACTGATAAACCGCCCCATTCTTAGTTTCAACAAATCGAAAATGAATGCAATTTTAAATGCCGAAACGTAAATAGCTGAGCTGACTGTTCGCACCACGTGATTGTAACGTGCTCATGTCCAGTGTGTCAGAGAATGCGTGTGATTCATGTGAGCGTGCGTGTTGAGTTCAGTTCAAGCGCTTGGAGCCGATTCAAGAAACTGGGTAAAGCGCCTATACAATACTCCGTTATTGCTATTATCATTATTATTATCATTATTATTATTATTTATTATTTCACACCAACAGGCCGATATCCGTTGGAAACACTCGGTGCTACTCAAACTTGAAAATGGAAACACTCAGTGCTCCCTTTTTTTTTTTTTTTTTTGCTTCCTCCTGGCGGTGCAAGTTTTGATGCGGAGTAGCACCGGAAACGCTCGCGGCCATTTTGGCTGCACCCCGTGGTGAAAAACATCAGCTGCGTGCGCACTTAGATACAAGTATGGGATTTCGTGGGGCATGAATTCAAGGGGATAAGTATGGAGATTTTGACCTTTTCTTGCGTTGTTCTGTTTGGGAATCACCGGCATGGTGGCGTGCTTGAACTGTGTGAACGAAAAAAATCAGTTAATGCCGTTAGCATATCAGAAGGAAACCAGTTTAACTTTCTCTGTGCTGAGTTTATTTTCCCCAGTAGCATGTGGTTGCTTCCCTTTGACTGGTAGAAACCTGTTTTGCTAGAGCAGTTTTGAGTTCCGCACTTTATGACCGAGAATGAAAATAGAATGGTGGCGATTCCATGAATGTAACCACTACAGCATAGCGGCCTTAAAAAAAAGTTTCTTCTGATGTTCGAGATTTACTTGATGTGAGATTCGAACCTTTTCGAATAAGTAGATTCAGTTCAATAAAAAATCCTTTATTAATCCCAGAAGGGAAATTAAATGTACTAACATTACTGGTCTTGCAACAAGTTGGACGACTGTTGTGTATAAATAAATTTAACAATTTCTTCATAGGTTTCATTTTTCTCCAGAATCTGTCTTTGAATCTTTACGCAGATTTGCTGGAAAGAAAGGGCGAAAAAAGAAATGCTTCTGATAAATTAATAGCTATTCACAGTTCATAGCTGCCCTACCAGCAGTTTTGCACATTGGCAAATTAATTTTGCATGAATTAGGATTTCGAGATCCTTGGACAAGCACTGTTGTAACACCGAGGGGACCTGCAGGCCGGCACGCGTCCCCAATGCCATGTTACAAGACCAGATCGGCGGTGTCTGATGCTCGATTGATAATCATCCCGC
>JACVVK020000176.1:452500-470000 GCA_018292915.2 Batillaria attramentaria | reverse complement strand
TCGACGGGAGCCGGGATAGCCGAATGGTAGAGCGTTGGATTTCAATGCTCGGGTCGTGAGTTCGAATCCCGGCTGGGGCTAAATATTTGTGCTGGCTTTTTCTCGTTGCCCCGTCTTTGATATCACCCATACATGGTGGAAAAGGACGTTAAACCCCCAAACCCCCACCCACCCACCCGACTCGTTCGACTCCGAGTAGTGTTCAGCAGGTATGTTCAGCTTGGGTGGCTGTCCCCTCAATAACCTCCTCATTAGGGTCGTCTCCTCTTAGTGGCAGCGACGGTCAACTCCCAACTAACCAACCAACTATTCTTAGGGTTTGGTTTTTGCGACAGGCCTGTTTGACAGGTCCTGGGAAGTGGAGTTTGCAGAAAACACGCATGAGGGGCAGTAAAAAACGTGATCGGTTTTCGTTCCACTTCACGCGGGTTCCGAAGCTGCCACAAAAAGATCCGGTGAATTCGATACACAGAATGTAACCTCACACGCCGGTACCGTAAAACACACCTACTGTCTCCCACCGTGCGTGTCTCAATATTGGCTTACTTCTCAGTGGCTGAGAGTCGACCATTGTCACAGTGAATGCTGGCTTACGTTTCTCTAGGGGGGAGGGCACGACACCTGCATTATGTCATAATGCCTTGTCAGCGTGAACGGTAGATTTCAGTGCTGACTTATCACGCACGATGGTCTGCGACCTTGAGCTGGTAGACGTTCAGACAAAGACGTTCTGTACGCCAGACTCGGGGGTCGAAAGATCTGGGGTATGAGCTTTTGCGGAGCCATTGTGTAGGTTCCCATGTTCGTGTTGGACTTCTGTCAAAAACCGGATAGCAGGCGTTTGGCAAACACGCTACGAGTCCAGCATTGTGCGCTGCTACTCTAGATCCTCTACGCTGGCACGACAACGAATCTACAGTCTCTGCAACTACTTCGTACAGTGGCTCGATTTGTCGATACTCGAAGCAGATTCAGCGCGGGACCCCCAATGAAGTTTGCCCATTAGGACCGGCCCCCGTAGTGTAGTAGTTAGCACTTCGGACTATGGACCGGGAGACCCGGGTTCGAGTCCCAGCCGAGGCAAGCGGGATTTTTTTCCAACTTAGGTCGGCTCCTATCCAGAGCGGGTGTGCTATGGGCCCAATCAGTGGGAAGGCTGTTGCCACACAGCCGAGCTTCACCCACTTCACGGGTGCGACTTTGGGGGTGCTTCCCCTTGGTATGGCACGTCTTGTGATGTGGATGATTACACGGCCGGCACCGCAGGTGCCGTAGTTCCCGGGCCTGGTTAATGCCGGGATATTTATGACAGGAAGCATGGAATGCGGCCCTGTCCCGCAGTCCCAAACCACACGGACCTCCATAGCATCATCTTACTATCATCCTCATCTCCATCATCCTGCATAATAAAAATTGCCCCAACTTCCGAGCCCTCCGTGGATTCCACCCAGTACAAGGGAGGAACACCACTGGAGCCGGCAAAGAGTTGTGACAGCAGCAAAAAAAAAAAAAAAAGTTTGCCCATTAGATATACAGTCGAACACGCTTAAGTCGAATTCGCAGGGGAAATGGATTTTCGTTCGACGTATCCGAAGTTTGACTTATCCGTGACGACGGATAAGGTCGAATTTCGACTCTAGCTTCGAGTTAAGCGAGTTGCACCTTCCCCCCCCTCCACCCCCCCGGATCGGTTTGGAAACTGAAATTTATTTTCCCTGGTCAACATGAGCTTACTGCTGCTGCGTTGGTATAGTTCGCCCCCTTGTGTCATTTGCACCTGCTGTAAATGCACTGCGACCGTCTGAACAACATAGCGATTGCATCAGTACCACAAGGTAACCCCAACCCTAAATCTAAACCTAACCCTACCTAACCCTAAACCGGTCTAAGCAGGCGAACTCTACTAAATGAATGTGGATGCGTTTGAATAGTTTGCCCAGTACGGCCCAGGGGTGCGAACTATACTGAGCCTTACTGCTAGGATTTGTTATATTCAATACGTTCGTACAAGCTGCCATTTCATCGAATCTCCGTAGCTATTTTGTTCACTTTTAGTCCACTTTCAGTTCAGAGTATTCGCTTGGTCTTACCATAGTCACACATGCAATGCAGAGGAATTAGAAAGCCAAGTTCTTCTGATGGCTGTTTCGTTCTGACATGAAAGCTGCCTGGCACCAAGTTTCCAGCTTATGTTTTCTTCTTCTTTTCTAGTTTCACTGACTCTTATTCTGCTTGTAAGATCAGCAGCGTCATCTGTGTGTGTGTGTGTGTGTGTGTGTGTGCGCGCGCGCGCGCGTTCGCAGTCATATGATCGCATGTGCTCAATAAATTCTAGTGCAACGTCATATAAACACACGCAGTCAAATAGCAGAAAGATCCAACTCTAACGGCACCAACCGGCAAACTCTCTCTCTTTCTCTCTCTCTCTCTCACACACACACACACACCAGGAATAACTCGCTGCTTACCCTCCGAATCCGACGGCAAAACACCTTCTTAACTCATTCGTGACGGGACACTTCGATCAAAGGTTCAGGCCTGCATCGACCACGACTCATTAAAACTGAATCCTCCATCCACTCAGTTTTCATTAAGTACACACTTCCGTTGAAAATGTCAAGTGCTTGTGTCTTCAATGAAGTTTACTGAAGTATCATGGGGGTAGGCTCAGGCAGTGTTGAGTCGGCGGCAGTACCAGTCACAATAGGGTTAACACTGGCGACAGAAAACCTCAGAGATCAGGGGCGCAGGGTCAGATCTCACGCCTAGCTCTGTTCTTGCACGTGTTTTCTCGCCAATTTCGTGTTCTACCACCCAAGTAACCAGGGCCGCGTTTCTTACGGAAAGGCGCTCGCGGGCGCTTGCGAAAGTCGCTTTGCCTCGTTGGGAAACGGCCAATTAGAACCAAGGCGCTTTCAAAATGGCGGCGGAATCACGAACACTGTTGTTGGCAAGGTTGAAAAGGAAGAAGAAAACTCTAGTGCTCGCAGCTATCAGTCATCTTTTGAGCGCAGAAGACGACGTTTTTGAGGAGGAGCAATAATTACTGGCTTGGAGCATGATATACCGCTAGTATGCATGTTCTGCTCGATGCAAAACGGAGACGTAAGGCACCATTACGTACTCACTTTGACCACTCCTTCCCCACAAACACGCACGACATATCCCTGAATGACTGGCGACCACGGCCCGGTGCAATTAGCTCAAATTATTTTCGTATACTATTCTGCACAATTACAAGTTGGGACAGAAGGTCTCCATCCACCCGCAAATTCATTTTAAGCCATTTCTTAGTTCCACTTCAACGAAGCCTTCGGTGGGCGCCGCCATCTTTGTTTACATAGAAACTGACCACGTGACCTTTTGCTCGCGGCAAACTAGCTTCAGACTTAGTGCGCGGGCGCTTTTTCCGCCCGCCGCGGGCAAGGTGCCTATAGACGGTTTCATAGGAAAGCGCCCCGGAACGTTTCGAAGCGCCCGCCTTAAGAAACGCGGCCCAGCCCTAAGGCCCGCAGGACACGTAACACCGTCAACCTGTACTTGCACGGAAAATGTAAAATCTCCGTGCAAGCCGTGTTTTGACGCTGATGCATCAGAAGGACAAAAAGAAATTTCTGTGCCAGCGACTGGTACGACTTATCCGAGGCTAAAATTGCAGATTTCGTTTGACATAACCGAGTTTTGACTTATCCGTGTTTGAGTACTCGTTCGACTTATCCGTGGAAAATTTAGTCATACAAAGAGCAAGTTTGGCCGGGAAAATTTTTTTGCTTCGACGTATCCGAAGTTCGACTTAAGCGTGTTTGACTTAAGCGTATGGGTCTGTACCTATACGTAGTGTTTCCTCGGTGTCACCATGTAGCCAAAATGGACGTGTGTGTTTTTCCGGTGCAACCCAGCTTCAGTAGTTCTGGCGATGATTGCTGTCACATGACGCCTTATGTTTGAAATAGCAGCATGTACTCGTCTTCTCATGGTTAGTCTAAGTCGTTGTCTATTTGATCAAACGACCCATTTCTCAGTTTCACGCCGAAAAACCGATGAAAACGCTCGGTGCTACTCAAATTTGAAAATGGAAACACTCGATGCTGCTGCTTGTAAACATTCTTCCTTGTTTAGTTTAATCCTCTTTATTCCCTGGGGAACATAGGGCTGCAACCACACTCCGCCAGCGCACTCGGTTCTGGGATGCCCTCTTTAGTTCGGCCCACGTCGTTCCGGCGGCCTTGGCTTCAGCGTCCGTACTCCTCCGCCAGGTCTGCTTCGGTCGGCCCACTTTGCGCTTTCCCTGGGGGTTCCAGTCAAGGGACTGCCTGGTGACATTTGATGTTGATTTTCGCAGAGTGTGTCCGATCCATCCCCATTTCCTTTTCTTGATCTCCTGCTCGATGGGGACCTGTCTTGTTCCCTCCCAGAGGTCTTGGTTGGTGATCACCAGTGGGTATCTGATGTTGAGAATGTTGCGGAGGCATCTGTTGATGAAGGTTTGCAGCTTGTGGGAGCTTGTCTTGGTGGTGCGCCATGTCTCCGAGCCATAGAGTAGGACCGACTTCACATTTGAGTTGAAGATCCGGATCTTGTTTCGCAGGGATAGGGCTGTGGATCTCCAGATGGGGCGTAGAGTGCGAAAGGCATGTCTGGCTTTGTTGGTGCGGCTCTTGATGTCCTCGTCCGTTCCTCCATCCTTGCTGACAACGCTGCCGAGGTAGACGAACTTGTCCACCTCTTTGATGTTTTCCTGGTGCAGCTGGATGGGGTCGTGCTGTTTGTGGTTGACTCTCATGACTTCGGTCTTGCTGATGTTGATCTTGAGGCCGGTCTTCTCAGCTTCTTCGGCGACTCTGTTCAGCTTCTCCTGCGCATCTTGTTGTTTGTGGGAGAGGAGGGCGATGTCATCCGCGAAATCCAGGTCCTCGAGCTGTTTGCTGAAGGTCCACTGGATCCCTGTCCTCTTGCCGTCGGTGGCTTGCCTCATGACCCAGTCGACCACCATCAGGAAGATTGTGGGTGAGAGGATGCAGCCTTGACGAACACCAGTCCGTACTGTGAATGGCTCTGTCAGTTTCCCGTCGTGGATTACCTGGCAGGTGGCATCTTCGTACAGCTGTCGGATGATGTTGACAAACTTTGGTGGAAAACCGTAGTGAGACATCAGCTTCCAGATGACCTCCCTGTCAACACTGTCGAACGCCTTCTGGAAGTCAACGAAGGTGCTGTACAGAGGGGTCTGCCACTCCAGGGACTGCTCGATGATGATCCTCATCGTGGCTATGTGATCAGTGCAGGATCGGTCGTTGCGGAATCCTGCCTGTTCCTCCCGGAGTGTCTTGTCCAGCGCGGTCTTCAGCCTCTCCAAAATGATCCTGGTGAGAACCTTCCCTGGTATGGACAGGAGCATGATGCCTCGCCAGTTGCTACAGGATGAGAGGTCCCCTTTCTTTGGCAGCTTTACCAGGTGTCCCTTCTTCCAGTCTTGTGGCACGCTCTCGTTCTCCCAGATCTTCCTCAGGAGCGGGTGCAGCATGTCGGTGGAGGTCTGGATGTCGGCCTTGAGGGCTTCTGGTGGTATGCCGTCGGGGCCTGCTGCTTTGCCAGACTTGAGGGACTTGATGGCTTTGATGATCTCGGTCTTGGTAGGGGGGTTGGTGCTGATGTCGAGTAGCTGGGCTGCCGGTGGTATGTCTGGTGGGACTGGTGGTGGAGGCCTGTTGAGCGTTTCCTTGAAGTGTTCAGCCCACCTTGTCCTTTGGTCTTCCTCTTTGGTGATGATTTGTCCGTTCTTGTCTTTGACTGGTCTGGTGGGGTTGTTATTTTTCCCAGAGAGTGTCCTTGTTATTTCGTAGAGCCGTTTCATGTTCCGTTGTCCTGCTGCTGTTTCTGCTTCTTCTGTGAGGTCGTTGATGAAGTTCCTCTTGTCGTTCCTTGCGCTCCTCTTGACCTGCCGGTTGACGTCCCAGTACTGAGCCTGCAGGTCGCGCTTGTCGTCTTGGTCGTCAGTGTGGTTGATCAGGTCTTTCAGGTGTTTTCTCTCTGTGATGAGGTCCCAGGTGTCAGATGTAAGCCACTCTTTGTGTTGTCTCGTCTTCTTTCCCAGCACTTTCTTGCATGTTGCTGTCCAGGTTTCTCGCAGGTAATGCCAGTGCTCCTCGATTGTCTCTTCAGGTAGTGTGTCAAGAGCGCTGAATCTGTTCCTCAGCTCACACCTGAAGGCGTTGGTCTTGACGCTCTCCTTCAGACTGTGCACGTTGTACTTGTGAGATGGTCTGTCCGCCTGGTCTCTGTAGGCCTTCAGCTTGATCTTGATCGCTGCAATGACGAGGTGATGGTCTGAGGCTGCATCAGCTCCCCGCTTTGCTCGGACGTCCAGCAAGCTTCTTCGCCACTTTCTGCCGATGGTGATGTGGTCGATCTGGTTTACAGTTCTTCCGTCCGGTGATGTCCAGGTGGTTTTGTGGATGGTCTTGTGCGGGAAGATGGTGCCTCCGATGACCAGGTCGTTGGTGGTGCAGAATTCTGTGAAGAGCTCTCCGTTCTCGTTCTGTGTCCCTGTTCCATGTTTGCCCATGATGAGTTCTCTGTCTGTGTTGTCGGTGCCCACTTTGGCGTTGAGGTCTCCCATGAGGATCTTCAGGTCTCTTCTCGGTGCTTTGTCCAGGATGGCTTGGAGCTGCTCGTAGAAGTTCTCCTTTTCTTCCTCGTCCGCCACGTTGGTGGGGGCGTAGCACTGGAGGATGGTGACTTTCCTGCCCTTGGAATTGAATCTGGCGCTCAGGATCCTTGGTGACACTGGTTCCCAGGACAATAGTGCTTGTGTTGCTTCAGGTGTCATCAGCAACGCTACTCCATGCATGTGTGGCTGGCCGTCTTCGTGTCCGGAGTAGAGGATGGTGTCTCCGGAGGCGAGTCGTGTGCGTCCTGTTCCTGTCCATCTTGTCTCACATAGGCCAAGCAGCTTCAGATCGTATCTATGCATTTCTTGACTCACTTGTGCTGTCTTTCCTGTTTCGTATAGGGTTCGGATGTTCCAGGTCCCTATCCTGGCTTTGGTCTTGGCCGTCAGAAGAGTAGTCGGCGCACTGGCTTCCCGAGGGCTTTCACCAGCTCGCGTCATGGGCTCTACTAGAGAGGACTCTTCCTGGACCAAGTTGCGTTGTAGATCTGTGGTTGTAGTTTCTGTAACAGTTTTTTTTTTTAAAGAGTTGGGTTGTTAGCCCTACTCAAACCCCCAACCTGGAGGACCAGTGAGTGCGCTTCGTCTGGCCTCTACCCTTCGACCTGTCCAGCATGGGTGGCCCTACCAGGAGACGAATCTCCCGCCAGCATAGCTCTCGGGGTCATGGAGACACGCAAGCCCCATCTCCAACGGCAAGGATGCACTCATCGATGGGGAAACATTCTTCCTTGGCGGAGTTACTATTTTGAGCGGAGTAGCACCGGAAACACTTGGAACCATTTTGACAACACCCCGTGATCACCGCGAATCAATCATATTACATGTATTGCTCTCTGAGACACGCCACTTAACAAAGGAGTGATCTGATTGTTGCGACCGGGTATCGCGTCGGAGGTGAGAGGTCACCGACTTTGCGTGCGCCGGAAATGTCGAAATGCTGGTGGCATGTCCCGGTTTGGGTCACGCTTCCAAAAGGCGGTACCAGCGCTATCGTATGCGGCACGTGCTTTCGTGACCAAATTTCTATCAGTCGTATGATCAGCATATATTGAGAGAGAGAGAGAGAGAGAGAGGGGGGGGGGGGGGCTCTGGTAGGCCTAATGAAGTAGAGATTAATTATTGAGGGAGTGTTGGCCAGGCTGATGCAGCATTTGTTAGGGCAGCAGGACGAGTCACCCCCCTTTATCGATTCTCTCCCCTCTCGTGCTTCCCGGCTGATCTCCTCCTCGACCCCCTTTTCCAGGCGTCCAGCACGCACGGAACGCTGATTGGAATCGCCAGCTCGTTAAAGACACATCATTCGACATTTCTAGCTTCACGGGTCGTTCGCAGCTGACGTGGTGATGTCGAACGTCGTGCCAGTTAGACACCTGCACCGTTACAGCCTCACACAGGCTGGCGTTGAGCAGACGTAATCCGAAACGCACAGCGTCTGCTGCAGTTTGTCATTTCTAGGCCTACAAATCATTTGGCGCAGTTTTTGCGTGGTTACTGATGTAATGTTTTATCGTTTGGACACGTGTATGCACTCTTACAGTATCTCACAGGAGAATGAAGAAAACTTTGTTTTTCAACTGTAGAGGTGGTTCACGTAGGACAGTCAATTTTCATACACTGTACCTGCCGTTGCTAATTCTAGTAACATCTATCTAAATACACTGTAGTAAGACATAGAGTAATAGCCAAACACACACACACACACACACACACACACACACACACAGAGTCGCACGTATAGCAACAGACAGCTATTCCCCCCCCCCCAAAAAAAAAAAAAAAAAAATCTGTTATTGTCCATTAAATAACAGGCTGTTCTGATGGTGTCTATTATCCTACCACTTCGACAAATGCATATTCATAGTATTTCACAGGGCCCGTATGTAAAAGTCGAGGTTAATTTAACCCACTACTACGGGCCTAACCCAGACTAGGACAAAAGAAACCCAAAAGCAAAATTAAATAAAAAACTTACTTACTTAGGCCCTTGGCTCCACGTGGAGCATAGGCCATCGACAACCCTTCGCCATCGCACTCTGTTCTGGGCTAGTCTTGCCACTCCAGTCCAGTTGGTCCCCTGCTTACATAGCTCTGCCTCAGTGTCCCGCCTCCAGCTGTTGCGAGGCCGGCCTCTCTTCCTTTTCCCCTGCGGGTTCCATGTCAGGGCTTGGCGTGTGGTGCTGGATGCTGGCTTCCTGAGGGTGTGTCCAATCCAGCCCCACTTCCTCCGCAGGATCTGCTTGGCCACTGGTTCCTGCCCCGCTCGCTCCCACAGCTCTTCATTCCGGATCTTCTCTGGCCATCGGATGTTGAAGATGCGCCTCAGACAGGTGTTGAGAAATGTCTGGATCTTCTGCTGCATCGTCTTCGTTGTCCTCCATGTTTCGCATCCGTAGAGCAGAACTGACTTCACGTTGGAGTTGAAGATGCGAAGTTTGGTTCTTATGCTGACAACTTTGGATGCCCAGACGTTCTTCAGCATGACCATTGCTGCCCTTGCCTTGCCGATTCTGGCTGTGACGTCTCGGTCTGTGCCTCCCTGTCCATCAACCACACTCCCCAGGTAGACAAAAGACTCCACCTCCCTGATGGGCTCTCCACCGACTGTGACTGGTGTGTTGGCAGTGGTGTTGATCTTCATCAGCTCGGTTTTCTTCCTGTTGATCTTGAGCCCTGTTCCGGCTGATGTGGCTTCCAGGCACGTAGTCTTGTCCTGCATCTGGCTGTGGCTGTGAGACAGGAGCGCCAGGTCGTCCGCGAAGTCGAGGTCATCCAGCTGCGTCCAGAGTGTCCACTGTATCCCGTTTTTCCTGCCTGCTGTAGTGGTCTTCATGATCCAGTCGATGACCAGGAGGAACAGAAACGGGGACAACAGGCATCCCTGGCGGACTCCGGTCTTCACCTCGAAGCTTTCTGACAACTGGCCGGCATGGGCAATCCTGCAGCTCATGTCTTGGTAGGTGCACTGGATCAGGGAGATGATCTTCCCGGGAACTCCATAGTGCCTTAGCAGCTTCCACAGCGCCTCTCTGTCTACACTGTCGAAGGCCTTCTCATAGTCTATGAAGTTGATGTAGAGGGGGGAGTTCCACTCCAGTGACTGCTCCACAATGATGCGTAGGCTGGCAATCTGGTCAGCGCAGGACCTGTTCCTGCGAAAGCCTGCCTGCTGGTCTCGGAGCATGGGGTCGACTGCCTCTCTCATCCTCTCCAGTAGAATTCTGTTGAGAACCTTGCCTGGCACTGACAGGAGCATGATCCCTCGGTAGTTGCTGCAGTCCCTGAGGTCCCCTTTCTTTGGCAGCTTGATGACGATCCCTTCTTTCCACTGGGCTGGCACCTCTTCCTTCTCCCAGATCTTGCTGAACAGGCTGTGCAGCATGTTGACGGCTGTCTCTGTGTCTGCATTAATGGCTTCTGCTGGTATCTCGTCCGGCCCTGCAGCTTTCCCATTTCTCAGTGTCATGATGGCTTTCCTGATCTCCGCCTTAGAGGGCTTGTCGCAGTTGATGGGTAGTTCTGTCTCAGCTGGTGGGATGTCTGGTGGTGTTTCAGGGATGGGGCGATTTAACAGCTCCCTGAAGTGTTCTGCCCATCGCTTCAGCTGTTCCTCAGTTGTTGTCAGTGGGTGCCCGTTCTTGTCCTTCACTGGTTTGTCTGTCTGCTGAAATTTGCCCGCGAGCTTCTTGGTCACCTGGTACAGGTCTTTTAGATTCCCTTGTCGGGCTGCTTCCTCTGCTTGACTGGCCAGGTTGTCGATGTAGTCCCTCTTGTCCTTCCTGGTGCTCCTCTTCACTTCTCTGTTAGCTGCTGTGTATTCCTCTTGTGCCTTTGCCTTAGCTCTTCTTGTTCGGCTCGTGTTCAGTGCAGTTTTCTTCTCTTTCCTAACTTCCAGCTTCTGGATGGTATCAGCAGAGATCCATTCCTTATGTTGGGTCTTTCTCTTGCCAAGGACCTCTTCGCATGTGTCGTGCCAGAGTTTCTTGCTGTGTTCCCACTGTGTCTCGATGTCCATTTCACTGTCTTCTATCAGGTCTTGCAGTGGCTGGAACCTGTTGGAAAGGCTGAATGCTGCTTGTGTGTCTGTGTTCCTGAGAAGTCCAACGTTGTACCTGGTCCGTGTGCTGTTGGCGTTAGTGTGCCTCTTGAGCCGAAGTCTCAATGTTGTTGCAAGAAGGTGGTGGTCTGATGATACATCGGCACCCCTCATCACGCGCACATCCCGCCACGATCTCCTGAACTTCCGGCTGATGCAGATGTGATCAATCTGGTTCTCCGTGACATGGTCCGGCGATCTCCATGTGGCCTTGTGGATGCGCTTGTGTGGGAAGATGCTGCCTCCTATCACTAGCTGGTTCAGGGCACAAAAGTCTGCAAAGCGCTCGCCATTTTCGTTCATCTGTCCCAGTCCGTGTGTTCCCATGGTGTCCTCATAGCCTGTGTTGTCTGATCCAATCTTGGCGTTGAAGTCTCCCATTAGTATGGTCATGTCCTTGGCTCCTCCTTTATCTATCACTGTCTGCAGTTGTTGGTAGAAGTCATCTTTTTTCTCCTCTTCCGCATCATTGGTGGGAGCGTAGCACTGGATGATGTTCAGCTTGATGTCTTTTTTCTTGGTGATGAATTTGGCTGTGATGATGCGGGAGTTGACAGGTTCCCAGCCGATGAGTGCCCGCTGTGCCTCCGGTGCCAGCATCAGGGCCACGCCCTCAGTGTGGGGGGCTCCATCCTCTGTGTGTCCAGAGTACAGCAATTGCTCTCCCGATGAAAATCTCAGCTGTCCTGTCTGTAGCCACCTTGTCTCACTCAGTCCCAGTACTCCTATCTTGTAGTTCTTCATCTCTCTTGCTACTTGTATGGTCCTTCCTACTTCATACATTGTCCTGATGTTCCATGTGGCTACTCTCGTCGTTGTCCTGGGTGTTAGAAGGGGGGTCGGCCTTGCAGCTTCCTTTCGGCTTTCACTGCAATGCGTCATAGGTCTCCGGGATGGAGACCCTTCCTCGCCCAGGTGAATGTCTCGGTTTGTTGCTGTCGATGCTTCAGTAACTTAGTGTTTTTTTACAGGTAGGGCTGTTAACCCTACGCAAACCCGTTTAGCCTCTTGGAGAGGTGGTCCACATTCGTCTGACCTCTACCCTTCGACCTGTCCAGCTTGGGTGACCCTGCCAGGAGCATGTGCTCCTGCTGGCATAGTTCTCTGGGTCATTGAGGTACACAAGCCACTACCCCACGACAAGGGTTGGACCATGTAGGGAAAATTAAATAAAAAAAGGAAGGAAAAAATCCTTCTTAAACGGCTCAGGCACCTTCCTGGAATGGGCCCGCTTCCTTATTTAAAACAAAAAACAACTGAAAATTTAACCCTAGAGCTAGTTTAGTTCGAGGTTAGACTCTAACCCGGGGCTAAAAGCCCTAACCTCGACTGTTACATACGGGCCCTGGTTGACACAAATTGCCATTTCTGGGCTCACAAAATGAAAAAAAGTTTGGAGCTGCTTCGGTGCATAGCCTCGCACCGGCTGGTATTGTGAAGACAGAAGCCGAAACGCACAGCGTCTGCCTCAGTCTTGTCACATGGCTGACTAGGAGAGCTTCGGGCCGTTGGTGCCACGCAGCGGATATAAAGTCCCCGGTTGAAATTCCTCTCATCCGCACGGCCTGCGAACGTCATTGTGTTGCATTTAGAACTCTACTAGTACCGCACTTCATTGTAGATTATTTCGGGCGTACAGGCGCGCGCACAAGCACAGCTTTCCAAAACATTGAACATGTGTCTCCTGTGAGGTGTAGAAATGTTGGAAGGTGTCACTTTAACTACCCTGACATTCGCGTCGCTTCTAGACCGCGGAGGGGAGCGTTTTAATTCCTGTTGATTAGCTCGCGGATTGTCTACATTTCACCGACAATTGCTTCGTTAGCAGTTTCCTTTGCTTCGGGGAATGGGGTTTGGCACTGTACTGTGGGATCCATTTGGGGTTTTGCCCCTCTGTGATAAGACTGGCGCCCCGACACTTACAGGGACACCCTTAAAGATCTAAGCTCCCAACAAAAAGCTTTCCGAAGTGTGGAAATTTTTTTACAGAGTCGACCGTGCAAGCACAGTCAACTCTGTCACAGTTGCAGAGTTTTCAGCGCTTCGGGGATCCTTATAAAACCAGAGAACGTGTTTGCCGTGACATTATTTGGCTTTTGGTCAGTGAGCGAGACACATCGCTGCAGTGTCTAGCGGATGTTGAGTGCTGCACGATCTTTCTCGCTCAGTGTCAAAACGCAAACTGAACTGTGAATTATCAGGCTGCCCTTGGCTTTTATTGGGGTTTCAGGGACGCTGAAAACTCAGCAACTGTGACAGAGTTGACTGTGCTTGCACGGTCGACTCCGTAAATTTTTTTCACATTTCGGAAAGCTTTTTGTTGGGAGCTAAGATCTTTAAGCTCACAGGTCCACCTGGGCTGAGTACGACGCCATGATAAAAAAGAATTGTGCAAAATTAGAGCCTTTTCAGTTCCTGAGTTGTGGTTGCTTAAGGTATGAGTCACAATGCATGGCTACCTCGCTCTTCTGTCCAACACAGGAGGCGGGGGTCCGCCTGGCCCTGACCACAGACATCTAACATCTAACGGATATTTGTTGCCGGATGACTGTGGCACGATGCGCTGTGGAGGTTTTCAGTCCGCGGTGAACTCAAATTTCGGTCGGGCCGTAGAAGTCACATGGGGTTGATGGTAACATTAAAAGTTTACGGAGTTCCAAGACTAAATGGGTATCGGGGCGACCACTGACCCAACAGTTGCAGCGTCCATTGGAAAAACTTTTTTGTTGTTGTTGTTGTTGGACACAATGGGAGTTTCTTATTCTCAAGTAGTTCTCTAGAGGCCGCAGCGGGAAAGCAAGTATCAACGCATAAACAAGAGTACAAAAGAAATAAAGGTCTTGACAGCTGTGTGAATTCATACAAAACAGCCTCTTCAGTAGCATGTCTCGACATTTCGTGACACGCAGTGCAGGTTTAGAAGCCGTCAACTCAAGTTTTCACAGCTTGTTTTCTCACGACGCGCTATGCATCTGCTGTAGAGCCTCGTTTTGTGTCCGACTCAAAGAGAGGCCATTGCTATCAATACACATTCCTGCCGTCAGGTGATGAAAGAGCCGAACTGCTTATAAACTCAATGGCGCATACGCCCTTTCACTAAATGCCGGTAGACGCTTATAATCATGTGACGGTTTCTTTGACACCGTCCTTCTGCATAAATTTATCCGTTTTTTTTTGGTTTTTTTTTAGCAGTGCGGCTTCTCCGATTACTGCAATAATGTCCCTCTCTCTTTCAATGTTTTTGTTCGTTCGTGTCAGTTCAAGCCAAGGCACCCACCAAAGCCGGCCGACAATCCATGATGAGTAAGATTCCCAAATCGTCCTGTTTGAGCGTTTGGCGGAAAAGGAAATGCTGTAGAAATCTATAGTAATTCGGTTCAGTGTGGGGGTGAAGGTGAGGTCAGGTAAAGAGGTGGTTGGTTGGGTCGGGTGGGGGCCGGGTGGGGAGCGGGAGGGGCGGTGGGGCTGTGAAACCCCCACCTCTTTATGAACGCCATGGTTACGTCTTCTGCACCTTGAGGCATTTCTGTTGGCTGCTGGATTTTCGTGATTTTTCATGTGAAGTTTGAAGCATGCGCAGCGTTATGTTTAATAAGAATACACAGCATTTTCTTTGAAATCCTAGTCTGTATTGTGTAGCCTTTTGACTACCACTCCCAGCTCGGCTATAACCCGACTTCTGCCTCACTGGAAGTTAATTGCCGGCCAGCGGTGAACACAACCGGTTTTTTTCCGCTACCTTTGACTGGCCATTGCCGACTGCTACACGGTGTCGTGACACTTAGGGCGTCCAGGGTTGACTTCCTTCCGACTGCCAATGGCTGACCAGTCCTGCAGTAGCGGACCTTTGATGGGACATCGAGGCCGTAATCAGGCGAGACTGAACTTGAAAGTCGGTCAGCAGATTACGTGCTCTGTCGAGGTTGTTGTGAGTGCAAGTCGGCGTGTTACGGCTGGGAGTGACATGTAGTAGGGTATTACCGTAATACTAATAGCTCCTTACCTATTATTGTCTTACCTCAGTCATAGCCCGGCCAAGCCTTGTTCTGGCGGATGAAAGGGTGGGTTTGACTTCGTGGGTCTGCAGTTTGTTGCGCGGTTGTGAACGACTTGAGGTCACGTAGGGCAGGGGCTTAAGTAATAGTGTGCAGAGGTGTGTGTGTGTGTGTGTGTGTGAGGGGAGAGAGAGGGGAGGGTGGGTGGGTGTTTGGGGGTTTAACGTCCTTTTCCACCACATAGGGTGATATCAAAGACGGGGCAACGATGAAAAAGCCAGCACAAATATTTGGCCCCAGCCGGGATCGAACTCACGACCCGAGCATTACAAGTCCAACGCTCTACCATTCGACCACCCCGGCTCCCCGAGAGGGGAGGGGGTTGGGACAGTCCAAGGGTCTTTGTCGGGCACAGCAACTTCGGAAAAGTGTATAAAAAGGTACTCGTGCGTGTCATTAGAGAGGGCATATGGGCTTATCCGATCTCAGAAGTGCCATCTTGAACCAAACAATTGAACTGCACGCTTCAGAAAGAAGGTAGCACACTTTTGTCAATTGCAACTACCGATGCATACATGAATTTTGTCCTAGTATGCAAAAACACCTATCTTTATAAAGTCCATCTCTCTCTCTCTCTCGCTCTGTATTGACGTTAGTCAGCGCCGCCCCCGAGCTACACCCCACCCCCTACCCCCCACCCTGAAGCTCCTTCCCTTCCCCCACCCCTTCGACCCACATTCTGTAAGTTCATGCGCTTGTAGTTAAGAGCATCATTCTACTGGTCTGATGGAACTAATGCAGTGATGGGGCGGTCCATTGTTATTGTCGGATCGATCAGTTAATTGCTCCTGCGTTGGAGTTCGTTGACAGTCTCTTGTTTTTATTGTACACTGATGTACGCCGGTGTCCGGTCATTGACGCGGCCTCCATTGATGTGCAGTTGTGCACCGGCGCCGGTATTTCCAAAATAACTAGGCTTCATTGAAGCCGATCCTTGTTTGCGTTTGTGAGTGAGCGTGTACGCTCGAAATGATGATGATAATAATAATAATAATAGTGACGATTTTTGGAGCGCCTACTCTGACGAGCTGTAGGCGCGTAACACACAAACACACACTGACACACGCACGCACGCACACACCAAAAACAAAACAACTATAATACGTACTGCCCCCCTCCTCCCCCCCTCCCCCACACACACACACACGCGCGCGCGCGCGATTGGGACAGACTAATCGACCAGCGCACATATTTGGCCCCAGCCGGGATTCGAACTCACGACCCGAAGTCCAACGCTCTACCATTCGGTTATCCCAGCTCCCCCCTCCGTCAGTGACTGACACGAATCAGTTGGTGATAGTAATTTTTTTCCTGTTGGGTTCTCTTTTTACCTTAACACCGGCGTGACGTCATGCTTCATTTGCGATGTCCAGTCATGTCTTTGTTGCTTTGTTATTAACGGCGGCCAAAATTCGCAACAGGACAAGAAAGAACCAATTTCCATCCATTAGCGACGTTTTGTTTGTGGAAGCAGAACCTATCAAAGTGGTTCAGAAAAAAAAGAGGTTTTGTTTGGAGTTTATACAAAACTCTACAGAAACATACGATGTTTGCAAAGACAAAGGAGTTAAATGGTGCAGCGTTGGATAAACATATTTGTCAGCCTCCCCCCCCCCCCCCCCTACTCCAACCCCTCCCCACCCTTGAAAAAAAAAAGTTGCATGTTTAGCGTGTATGTTGTCTGCCCTCTGTGTGTGCACGGATCACATCTGGTTTCAATAACGTTGACATTACCTCATGCTTTTTTTTTCTTTTCTTTCTTTCAATTTTCTCTTCACGTAAAAAAAGCGTATTTTTTGAAATGCCAAGACGGCGCCTGTCACATCAATTTCAAGACGAGAGACGATACGGACTGTCCTACATTCTCATCGATTGACGGGAAACAAAGAAAAAGTGCCTGTTAATCACGGTACAAAAAAAAACAAAAAAACAAAAAACAAACACAAAAAACCCCAGTGTGGTTGAAAGTAGTAACTGATGTCATAAGGCGGGCTCAGACACATGCGCACATTCTGCACTGTACACGAGTACTGTTTACAGGGTTTTGTTGTTGTTGTTGTTAGACAGCGCAGTGTAGACGTAAATTGTGTTACGTACAGGTTACTGGAGGTGACTGAGAAATGTGCACAGTATCAGGAGTATGTGCGTAAAATCTCGTGACCAGGGGGTGGAGGGGGGGGGTGTGTTTAGGGGTTTAACGTCCTTCTTCGCCACATACGGGTGATATCAAAGACGGGGCAACGATGAAAAAGCCAGACCAAATTGTTGGCCCCAGCCGGAATACTAGTACGAACTCACGACCCGAGCATTAGAAGTCCAACGCTCTACCATTCGGCCACCCAGGCTCCCCTCGTGGCCAGGGGAAGTAACACGGCGGTCGTTAACGTCGTCTGCTATTCGAATAAGTTTTTTTTTTCGATATCAGTTCGTGAGAACCTTTGCGGGGGGGGGGGGGGGGGGGGGGGGGGGGAGACAGCAGAAAAGAAAGAAAGGAAGAAGAAAAGAACACAACAGAAGAGAACAAAATTAACAAGGAGGAACGGCCCCGTCCTACAAAGTTGTTTCTCCAAACTTCATTTTATTTTGTCTGTTTTGTTGTTATTGTTGCCGGTTCTCCCCTCTCCAAGTGCTACCAATGACACTAGATCCTCTTCGACCTCGACCGATTAGCCACGTGAC
>JACVVK020000176.1:427500-447500 GCA_018292915.2 Batillaria attramentaria | reverse complement strand
ACACACACACACACACACACACACACACACACACACACACACACACACACACACACACACACACACACAAACTACAACAACAGAACAAAACACTGAACAGCACCCCCCCCCCCCCAAAAAAAAAAAAAAAAAAAAAAAAACTGAAAAAACCCTTCCCTAGAAAATGAATGCATAAATAAAAGTGACAGCAAACAACAACAATAATAACAACAACAACATCAACAACCAAAAACCAAACGCGTAAGAAAAATCCCCTCATTGGTTCTTCCTGAAGACAACATTAAGCAGGGTTTTAAAACAGCGGCTAAAGAAAAACAACAGCAACGCTAAAAAAAAAAACAACCAATTAAAAAAACCCGGATCAAAACAGAAAGTAGAAATGCCCCCTGTGGGGTTAATATGTTACTTTGAGGGACAACACTGAACTTACAGGGTTTGAAAACAGCCGCCATAGAGAACCAACAACAACAAACAAAAACAAACCTTTAAAAAAAAAAACACGTAATAAAAAATATCCCCTGTTGGCGTAACTTGTTATTTTGGCGAACAACATTGAGCACGGTTTTCCCCCCCGATCTGTAAACTTCCACTGAATGGCGTCGCTTGATTTCCGGGTCTGTTTCAGTCTAGACTGAGGCAGTAAACTTCCAGTATTTTTTTTAAAAATTCAATTTCCCTGTCTACGCTTTCGTGACTAGACTCATTCAGCACTGACTACTACAGCTGCAAGGCATACACATGAAACTCAGCCGCACCGGCGCCAGGCAAAAGGGATTATAGACGGGTATCAGATCTGTACCTCCTAGGCCATTTTCGCAGCTCACCTCTGTACTTGCGACCTTTGTGGTGGTCTCGGTTACTCGAATTCACCCTTTGCCATTGACCGTCAAAGTGGTATGGCCTTTGTGTGACAGGAAGAGAACGTCATTTTTGCTGACTGCTCCAGTTCAGACATCAAGGTCGAAGGTGACTGTCATTTGGGGAAAATCCAGAGAAAAAAAAAATTCGACGCATAATTTGTAGATTTCAAGTTTGTTGTGCAGGAAATGAAGTTACTTGAACTGAAACACACGCACGCACTGACGCACGCACGCACTGGCACACACACACACACACTGACACACACTGACACTGACACACACACACAAACACACACACACACACTGACACATCGTCTGCATTTTGGCTGACGCAGATTTTGTTGTGCAGGAACGTGGAGTTTCATTGTTCGCATCAGGCGGGAGACAATCAAAACGCCGACTTTTCCTAGAAATTGCGTGGCCGGTCAGTGATTCACTGCAGAGATGGACTGAAAATGGAAGCGAAAATTACACAGAAAAGGGATCGGTCGGTACCGCAGATTAAATCCCCTTTATCGAAACTGCAAGTATCAGCCGGTTCAGTGGATGCCGAACGGCAGGCAGTAGTGTTTTTAATGTTTGTGCGTGTTTGTGGGGCAAGAGCGGGTGGGTGGGTGGGTGGTGGTGGTGGTGGGGGGGGGATGATGCAATTCAGCGGACGTTTGACTAGACAGCAACCCACATTTCCGGGTAGATTGTGTTTTTTTTCTTGTTTTTTTTTTTCTTTTCTCTCCTTTTTTGTGGAATCAGAAAAAAAGGGTCCAAATGAGACCCCTTCGGACGGTTTGAATTTTGTTTTGTTCTTCTCTCTCCTTTTTCCTTTTTTTGTTTGTTTGTTTGTTTGTTTTGTTTTTGATTAAGGGTGGATTGTGACCTAATATAACATTCACGATTCGTAGGGGGGGGGGGGGGGGGGGTGTCGTGTATAGCATGGGACACGTACATGGTACGTGATTAATCACTGAATCGATCACTTTATTATTCCAGGGTGCGAAATTTAGGAGTGGCAATTGGCCCGGAAAGGGGAAAAAAAGAAAAAGATTAGTGCACGATTCAAATGGAAAATTAGTACTCTACCCGTATGCTGCCGGTCAGTGTGTGTGTGTGTGTGTGTGTGTGTGTGTGTGTGTGTGTGTGTGTGTGTGTGTGTGTGTGTGTGTAAGTCGGAGAGAGAGAGAGAGAGAGAGAGAGAGAACGTCGAATCCACGGATACGCCGTTCGAGTCACTGCTTGCGGGTCAAGTGTAAATGATTGTGAGTGTGAAAGTCCATTCATTGCCCGTAACAGCAAAAATACCATTCCCGTATTTGGGCAGACGTGACACGGAGCATATCTCTGGAATCAGGTCGGGAGCGTCAGTGCTGATGCAATACAAAGAAACCAACGTTCCAGGCGGCCTGTTTTGCGACGCGAACTTGAACTGTTCCACACGAACACCGATCCTCAGACAAATCGGGGGAACGCGGCTCCTTAGTGTCGTGAAAACGTAGTGGTCTATTCACTCGCTCGCCGCGCCGACTCAGGC
Organism: Batillaria attramentaria; assembly: GCA_018292915.2. NCBI lineage: Eukaryota > Metazoa > Mollusca > Gastropoda > Batillariidae > Batillaria > Batillaria attramentaria. The sequence goes on along the minus strand of JACVVK020000176.1, from coordinate 445,115 downwards.
GTCAAAAACCAAGCCTTTACCTGACTTGACAACAGGTTTAGCACTCATGTTTTCAGTCACGTCGGACTTGAAGCCGGCCGGCAAAGCCAAACGCCACCACCGCTAAACTTGCTGATGCAACGCGAGAAACCAACAGTGAACACTGATCACGCCGTGAGCATTCACAACTCGCCACCAGCACAGCACGGGGGTGTAATTGAACTGGACGTGAGGGTTCGGGTGCAACTTCGCATCGAACACCAGGACAGTGAGACATCACGTACCAGCCCTCTGGTGCACAGTCTGGCCCAAGCCCGACCACTTCTTGCCCACTATGTGATAAGACTGGTTAAAAAGAAACAACCACTGCACGCCAGTAGCAGCCACACAAACCTCGGCCATTCGCTAGGCGCGAGACCACTGCAGCCGGATTGCGTAATAGTGGCTTGGAATGGCTCCTAGTAATATGAAGATTTCAAGTAAATTTGAGCTTTCAAGAGTTAGGACTGTGCAGGCTACCTCACGGCGGAGGTACAATTTTCGGGATAGGTTCATAACTGTTTACGTCAGTGAGAGCAGTCATTGTCGAAATGTTTGAAGCGTGGTAGCACCAGAAACACCAGCGTCCATTTTGATCACACTCCCGTGCTAACGCCGTCAACAGTAAACGCCGACTTGCTGATGCAATGCTCAGAAACCAAAACAGTGCCGGGTCCCCACTGACCGATCACGCAGTGTGCATCCACAACTGAGCACCGGCAGCACAGACAACAACACGCGACAACACGGAAACGCAGGTGTGAAATTGAGCTGATGCAACATGCCAGAAACCAGCCCCCCGTAAATACGGGCAACTAGACCGGGGTCTTTTCTCAAGTGTTTGCGCATCACTGAGTCCGTCCGGCTAGACTCAGGCATGTGGGCCAGAAACTGTATCGTATAGCAGGATTTCATCAGCATAGAATGATAGATCCACTAACTCCGGTACGATACCATCAGTCTTAGAACCAAAAACAGGTCGCGGACTTACAAGTATCGGTCGGTCAGCTTGGGTATTTTCGTCGCGCGCGCAGCTGATGCAACTGACATACGTCGGCCCGTATGGGGGCAGCGAGTACAGCGGAAATACACGTACTTACAAACGTCAGCATATATATACCAAAGACACAATAGCAAGCTTTCATAGACAGAGGTATAACGAATACGGTGCGTCAGCATGACATATAGACTGAGGATGGTCCAGTTCAGTTGTATGGAATCGCGGTACAGGGATGGGAAGGAGGTTGAGGGCGGGCGAATGCGTAACACTTGTTTTCCTACAGTACGATTTAATCGGTCAAGGCGTACTAGGCGCAGGAATGGTCACTGTCTCCGACCACAATGTACCGGCCAAGGCAGACGTACTCAGTTTGTCCCAGACTGTCACGTCACGTGTCCTTTGGGCCGGTAGGTCGGAGACTGCTTCGGTGAGTTGGTCCCAAACTTTTGCGACACTATTGCAGACACTGGGCAAAGAAACCAGCTTCGCGCAGGACAGAGAGAGAGAGAGGGGGCTGGGAGGGGGGGGGGAGAACAAAACCGAAAACGAGATCCTGGGGGTGAAGGGGGGGGGGGGCGGAGGGAGAGGAACGTGATTGAACGGGAGAGTGTTGGTCACAAGGTACAACGGTTTATTTTATTTTTATTTTTTTTTTTTAATTTTATTTGGGGGGGGGGGGGGGCGTCTTGCTGTGTTGTGTGGAGAAGCGATAAGAATTAATGGTTGGTGGGGCGAGGGTTTCTTTACACTAGGAATGGTGTCTGCTGTTTGGCCCTTAACTTAGTGTTGCTAAGTCTTTTCACGCCTAGTACAACGCATAGAGTAACTTTATAAATGATTGCTATGACGTTTTCGACACATGAAAAACAGGCTGAGTAGCTTCATTTTCACCCTGCGTTTCAATTTCTGATTTAATTAGAGAGCGTTCCCCCCTGTCGCCGTTTCAAACAGATAATAATTCTGTGTGTCCGTGGTCGATGTGACATTTTAGTCACCATACGATTAGCTTTTCATTCGAAGAAGTCAAAGATAATTTTGTGTTCTTGATGCTGTTTCAAACGGCTGTTTAATCTAGTCGTGTAAACTCATACCATGAGCCGCACTACTGAGCGAAAACAACCCACACTCATCCTGGCACGCCGAGTCGATTAATTTCGGTTTACCCCGGCTGAAATTAGCGCGAGCCCCAATAGCTCAATGGATATATCCGGCTACCGCCCTCAGTGTTTACTGAATAGAATACACATAGGAATATTCCTGGCAGCTTACGCAACAATTGCACTATAACCGCGCATTAAATAGTCGCAGTGTATCAGTGTTAAGTGCTGTTTGCTAGAGTAGAGGCAGTGACCCGTGACTACATTTTAAGTACCAGCTAATACGGTCACCGTCACTGAGACGGAGTTGGGTGCTTTCCATTGTGGTTTCGATCACGCTCGTAAAAGTCAAGCTCAGTGGTTGTGCGTTGCGTGGTTTAAACATTTTTATTCACTGTAGCCGGACCACCGTCAAGCAGTAAACAGTATTACGTTGAAAGAGAGCACAACAAGTAAAAACTTATCATACGTGCTCATCTGAACCAGTTTACAAAAAGCATGGCGGAGAAATTGGCGTGGAAAAAAACTGGACTGAAATGTAGAGACGTTAAAAAAAAAAAAAAAAAAAAAGAAGAAGAGAGATTCAAGATTTAATATTCAAACGACTTTATTGTGTCCATCAAGAACAAATTTGTTTTTTGTTCAGGGGCATGAATAAATAAAATAAAGAGTTCATAGAGCAGGAAGAAAAAAGGAAAGAAGAAAGAGCATATTAAACTTTACTGTGAGTGGTGGTGGCAACAGCCCGTCCGCGTGGACACAGGTTTAGAAATTTAAATGGCGAAGCGACCCGATAAGTCAATAAATTGTTGTACTGTTTGGAAAAGGTTTGTACTTTGATATAGAGATTGGGTGGGGCTTCCTCTCAAGAGGATATCGACGGTGAAGTCATACGGTAGTAAAGCTATTGTAAAGCTACGTGCGTTGCTTCTAGTCTGTTGTGAACATGTAGACTCATCTCATCTAAGCTCACGATGGCGGGGAGTTTTTGCGGTGCAGCTTCATTTTAAAAGCTTTTGACGACGGCGGCGGCGGCGTCTCTGTTCAACATCATGTGTGGTATGTTTGAAATAAAGACACGCACACGTCTTTGCATTGCGGTAATGTTTAAATAGTTTTCTGATTGATAAATTGTCCCTTCAGTTTTTTTTTTGTTTTTTTTTTTCAAACAGAAAAAGTGAAGTCCAGATAACACTGAGTAGCACTGACCGAGGGTTTAATTTTTTTTTCTCAAGTTTTTCATTCATTTTGATACTAGTATGCGAGTCAGTAACACCGGACACTGAAAATGTTTGATTTTACTCCGCTAGCGTGAAAGAAGAGGGCCGTTTTTTTAACCAAGGAACTTTTACTAGTTTTTTTTTTTTTTTTTTTACAACTGAGCTTTTCTTGAGAGCAATCGTCGTCAAAAACTTTAAAACCGAAGTTGCATAAGAAAAACTCCACCGCCATCTTGACTCGCCCCCGTCAGTGTTCAGTAGCTGGGTAATTTCCATCGGTGTTTGGATTATACGCACCAAGTCAGTCCAGCGCATGCGTCCTGCCTTGGTTCTCGTCAAAGTGCGTCACCAAAGGCCAATAAGAACCCGCTGTTTTCTATTTTCCTTTGTGGTGTCCCCCCCCCCCCCCCTCCAGTCATTGTCATACTAAAGTACTGCGTAGTCTCCAGTCAATTTGCGGAAGATCACTGGAGAAATTTGCGCGAACAGCACTGACGAAAGCTGCGCAAGCCGGGCACACTGTGATATCTTCTACGGTAGCTCAAGATCCCTTTTCCGTGTGCCCCGGCTGGGTGCAGAAAGGCCACAGTGAACTTTTCAGCTCACTGACTCAGCCTCAGTGTGAACGTTTTGCACTCGGCTGCAGCAGCGCAGAAAATCATAGGCTTATCTTGCGTTTGCATACTGATTATGAAATCTATATTTGTAGCCTACGTTCATGCGCAAAAAACAAAAAACAAAAACGAAAACAGGACGGTATTCAGCAACGAAACGGATATTTAGCAACGATTGTTTAGTGTGGTTGTACAGATCGTGAAGGCCAGCTGGGCAGCCCCGATAGCGCAGTGGAGTCCTCACTTGGAGGAACGCTCCAGCTTCACATGGATCTAAAGGTATGGTGGGCTGGTTATCCCCGGCTCACATTATCCGTCTCTAGACGCAGAAGGCGCCGCAGGCCTAGGCTAGAGGACGAAGCAGTGAAAGCTTGGAGTCAACGTAAGGTACACTTGAAACAATTATGCAAGAACTTGCCTTCGTCCTTTGTCCACCACGAAGGTCGGCATAATTCGGCGGTAGTAGGCAGTACTTCGGTTTTGATTCTCGTCATTCAGCTGGAGACTGATTGGTTTTCATTGCTCCAGAAGGTGTGTGTGTGCGTGCGTGCGTGACTGAGGGAGGGTGAGAGTGAGTGTATGCACGTACACTGCTGTGGGCACTGTGGGTCAAGTTAATGTGTTGCAAGACAGCGACACTTGACTAAACAGGCTGAAGAGCATTCAGTTACTGCCACACAGGAAACGTGCCAAACCGGCCGTGAAAACTGACCCCCATGTGTTGCGGAACACTATATTGTCAGTACTGGTCAACAAACGTGTAACTAATTTGGTGGTTCGACCAAACCTTTTCTCTCCATTGAGACTTCACTGAGTCGCCGTCACGCATGAAAGATTATGTGTGCTTAGTTGCATGAACAGCATGTGTTGTGTTGTCAACCCAGGCGGCGCCCGCCCTGTACTGATAGCCGTCGGAGAAGATTTGCCGGGATAAAAGTGACAAGGAAAGAGAAAACGTCAATATTGACGTCAGCGATGAAGGACTTTTCGAGAATTAAAGCTGACACGTCAACATCAGTTACCCTCCTCTACCCCCTCCCTCACTCCATCCCCCCTCCACCTATAATGACACCTCCACCCTAACTCCCTTCCCCACCCCCCTCTCCTCCCCCTTCCCCCACCCCCACGCACATCAGTGGAGCACTGATTATCAACCGAGGAGTGAGTGGTTTTGTTTACAACCTTTTCTTGGCATAAAACAAAACACAAAACAAACCACCAAAAATCTCTTCCCCCCCCCCCAGGGTAAACAACACCAAAACAAAGAAAGGCACCCCCCCCCCCTCCCAGCACCCCAACCTCTCAGAGAGGGAGAGAGAGATGATGATGATGATGATGATGTTTTTATTTTATTTTTATTTTTTATTCAGGATAGAGCATTTAGGCATTGCTGCCAGTCTTACAAGCTGTCCTGCTATTTTATGTTAAAGAGAGAGAGAGAGGCAAACATTGTACTTTCTTAGTTGTACCGTTGTTCCGTCCTGGAAAAGGACGTTACCCTCTCACCATACCCATCCCCTACAACCATCCAACCTTCCAGCAACGAAAAGGTATGGCCGGAGAGGAAGGATGACTGTAGTTTGGGGCTTTAGTTGAGGTGGAAAAATCCGAGGTAAATGACCTAGGGGTCACTACATTATACGTGGTGGTCAGTCCTTTTATGGTAGGCCGCCAGTGGGAAACCGGACCGCTGTGTCGTCGGCGAGGCTTTTGTGGTTGTGTCAGCACTGAGCTTTAGGGCCGCTGCTACACGTTGCCAGGATTGGTACTTGCAGGGCTGGCAACACTGGCAACCCTAATTAAATCGCTGGCTGCCAGCTGGCAAATCCCCCTTGTCGGTGCCGGCGCGGGAATAGATAGAAACCCGTTCTATTTTTTTCCTGGCAGCCAGCTAGCCACTGGCAGCCCCGTACAGCCAACTGACCAGTCACTGCCCAAACCTTGCAACGCCGCAGGCTGCGTGTGCCGCGGATCACTTGCCCGCCAGCAGGCAGCCGAGTACGGCAACATGCAGACTGGCAGCCGTGTAACCGTGCGCTTAACAGGGATTTCAAGGATGGTGTTGATAATACCGCTGTTGCCGGTTACGAAGAGTCGGGTGCTCTCCAGCGCCGGAGACGCGAACGGTCCACCTGAGGTGGGCTACGCATGCGATGGCGAGCAACGTGAGCGTTTCGACCGGCGAAGATGTTCGCGATAAAATTAAATCAATGAAAGTTCCTAAACTGATAAAAATATTTGAAAGACAGGGGCGTGCGTTTAAGTGGCTACACAAAAGCGCAGCTTATCACTCTAGCCCTTGAAGCAGATCGGCAGTCGCTTCAACCGAGAGGTAGGCGGTGTAAAGGTCAAGTCGACCTGTGACTTGCCACTAATTTTTATTCACGCACTTTGGCTGTTTATCAGTGCGAACTGAACTTTTGCTTGGAAATGAAAGTCTTTCTTTCTTGATTTTTGGTTCCATAACGATTGTGTTCAAACAATGTAGGTACCGGGACAGAATTTGTCCGCTTGTTCCCGACGAAATGGCGCCGGCTGCACACGCTAGGCCACCGAGACGGGTCGGCGTTCTGCCTTCGAATCGCTTTTATCCACAAATTTCTTGAAACTTTTGAAGAAAAGGGCTCAAACTGAACGATCTCACCATTAGGTAAGACCGTCTCTGGGAATTTCTCCAGCTTATCTGATTTTCTCGAGCCATTTTGGCAGCCGATCGCAACGCAGTGGTAGTGCGGCATCGTGTGTGACTCGAGTAGCCCACATACCGAGTCTATCAAGCCTTGTCTCGGTCCAAAATCGCGCACGTTCACGCATGTTCACGCGCTATAACGAGAATCGGCAACAAGGCCATTACATTGGGCGGTGCCGTAACTTGGTGAAATCACAGGTGGCGGCAGTACCCACACTTCCACGTTGATTGAGGAGGGACAGCTGATAGTGATGGCGTCATCGCAGCCAATCCTTCCGTCATCATGTTGATGTCATTTTACGCTGGAAGCCGGCCGTTGTCGCGACGCGTGTTACGGGGAGGCCTGGATGTACATAAGTAAGCACTGGTAGGGGTTGATACGAGAGGGTTATCCAAATTAATCCAGGTGTCTACCGTTATTTCGAAAGAAAAGAAAGAAAAGCAAACAAAACAAGTATAAAGGAAGAAGAAGAAGAAATTAAAAAAAACAACAACAATAACAACAACAGCAAACAAGCAAACAAAAAACAAGAGAGAGAGAGAGAGGGCGGTGACTCGTTTTTCCACTGTGTATTTTACATAAACCAGTCCAGTTCTGTTAATGCATTTTCCTTTTTGTGTAAGAGACCTTCGTTCGGCTGACCAGTACATTCGCACTGCCCAAACCTTACACAACTTCAGTCTGCTATATTTTGCTGCGACAGCCTAGCAGATTTGCTGACCAACGTGAGATGGCTTTTTTTTCCAGTCGGACAGTCGTGTAACACATGGCTTTTCCCAGTCCAGCATGCAACCTGTCTCTAACCTTGCTGACTTTGGCGTTATGAGTCGTTCCGTCACGGTTCTAGCACGGACGCGGTTGACTGGGTTCGCATCAGCCGAAGCGTGACCGTCGCAGGCCCTAGCAGGTGGGCCTATCTGTCTAACTGAAGTCATTTTCTGACCGTTTACGAGGCTTAGACATTTGCGTAACCAACAAACTACGACGTAGTCGAGGACGGTGCCCAGTCAGCAATTTCAGTCAGCCGGTAACTAAGACCCCCCTAGCAGTTCATGCTGGTTGCTAATTCACTCCTACCGGCCAGCGCCCCGCAAAAGCTCGATGATTATCTGATTAGCCGTCCAGGTGAGACGGCAGACGTGGCCGCGTGGTTTGTTTTCCCGCTTGACTTTTGGCGCAGGCTCAATATCTGACGCAACTGTTATGAGCGCTGTACACGTAGAGTTGATAATCAGTATTCTAACGAAAGATAAGCCTTTTATTTTTTTTGCGCAGGTACAGCCAAGTGCAGAAAGTTCACAGCCTCACAGTAGGCTGAGTAGTTTTACTGCTTTCTTTAGTTCTGTGCCCTGTTTGCACTTCGCCCACGTACACGCAAACCGAGATCTTGTGCGTAGAAGATACCTGCTAGCGTAACATTCCTGTTGTCAGTGCGAATTTCTTCAGTAATCTCCGGCAAATTGACTGAAGACTTGACGTCGTACTTCTACCTGGTCAGTGTAAACAGGTTTATTGCAACACTGTACTGACAAGTCGTTCAAGTAAACAGATAGTGAGCATAAACAAGCGGCACGGCGTATGTTAATGCTCAGTGGGAAAAAAAGTACATATTGACAGCATTGAAATGGTAGACTAGACTGGTAAGTAATTCTGATAGATTAAAATTACAGGAGAGAGAGAGAGGGAGAGGGGTTCTATGTGCACTCACAACAACGAAAAAACAAAACAAAACAAAACACCAATGACAACAACAACAACAACAAAACCAACTTCTACTTGACTAGGACTAGGGAAAAGCAAAAACAGTGGAGACTTTATTGGCTTTTTACAAGGACGCAGGACGCATGCGCTGGACTTTGCGCGTGTAAATCCAAACCACGATTGGAAATTACCCGGCTATTTTCATCGCGGGTCAGACGATATGGCGATGGCGTTTTTCCCGTCTTTGATATCACCCTTACATGGTGGAAAAGGACGTTAAACCCCCAAACACCCACCCCCACTTGCGCCCGAAGCCGATAACCAGTTTGTCCTTCGAGGCCTGGGCAGAAGTCAAGCGAGAAAAGAAATCCCGCGGCCGGCGCAGACCGGTTCACGCCGCTGACCCAGCGAGGCGTGAGCGAGTGAGGCGCAACGTTACGCCACCTCGCAATCACTGGTCAGCTGTTGCGGCGTGGGAGGGACAGGGGGAGGGAGAGTGGTCACCCGGTCTACGTGACCGCTCGTGCGTTTCCCCCTCGTCGCACGTGTCCAGTCGGCCAGGCGGGAAGAAAAGCCAGCATCAAGGCGGTCAGTTTGTCAGTAATCTGCACAATGAACTAGCGGCCACAGACCCGCGCCAGCTGTCACGTCGCGTCGCGTCACGTCACACGGCGAGTTTTCTCATATCCGCGAGAAGCAGTGGCACCGGCGGTCGTGCCTATTTGTCGCTTCATGACGCAAGCAACACCCTTTTGAGGTTCCATTGTCCGCGGAAAGGCGGACAGTGAAGGTGGACTGTGTTGTGTCAGTGATGTTGAGTGAGAGTGTTTTGACTTGAAAGGCCAGGATCTGTTTTCAGTGCGAATAGCCGGTTCAACACTGACCAGAAGCGGGGTAGGGTGGGGTTGGGTGAAGGGGGGTAGGGAGGTGGGCCGGGGGAGGGAAATAAGCATAGGGTCCTCGAGACCAAAAAAAAAAAAAAAGGGGGGGGGGACGGGATGGGGGGAGGGGGCTCGGATGGCAACAACTGAGCACGTAACGGATACTTATACACCAGACTACTCAATAAAATCTTCAGTACTGACCTACAGGTCATCATACTGTATCGCTCAATCCTTGGTAGCGCTGCTGAGAAACTGAGTAACTGGCGAGAAGACGGTATGGCTTTGACTGACTACTGCCAAGGTGAGACTCCAGTAAAACGAAAAAATAATTATCAGGAACGATTTTAACAGCAAAGGGAAGCGAGGGCGGTGTGTGTGTGTGTGTGTGTGTGTGTGTGTGTGTGTGTGTGTGTGTGTGTGTGTGTGTGTGTGTGTGTGTGTGTGTGTGAATGAACCGTCGTCCTTTCTATGTGGGTTCGAATGCTGAATCAAAGCCACGGACGGACGGCCCGCAAAGGGAAGTGGTCTGAGTTCGATTCCCAGCTGGGGTCAAATAATTGTGCTTGCCTTTTTTCTCGTTGCCCCGTCCCCGTGGTGGAAAAGGACGTTAAACCCTCAAACACCCACCCTACTCACAAAAAGAAGTGGTATTTCATACCGATGGCACATGGATACGCGGCTCTTTGTGTAGTTCTAAGTATATAATATTACGGCAACCCTTGCTACACGTTGCCAGGATTGGTACTTGCAGGGCTGGCAACGCTGGCAACCCTAATTAAATCGCTGGCTGCCAGCTGGCAAATCCCCCTCGCCGGTGCTGGCGCGGGAATAGAAAGCCGTTCTATTTTTCCTGGCAGCCAGATAGCCACTGGCAGCCCCGTACAGCCAACTGACCAGTCACTGCCCAAACCTTGCAACGCCGCAGGCTGCGTGTGCCGCGGATCACTTGCCCGCCAGCAGGCAGCCGAGTACGGCAACATGCAGACTGGCAGTCGTGTAACCGTGCGATGAAAGGATTATGCAGAGTTACACAACCAAGGCTCTCACACAAAAGTGGCAGCACAGAGCTTGTTTCTGGTAAATGCGTCTCATTTCTCTCTGTGAGCCAATACCGATTCAGTCTGTAGCGGCACTGGTCGGCCGTTTTCCGTGCCGCGCAGTTCTGAAGGAACCTCTTGTTTTAAATACAGTTACATCGTCTGGCAGTGCGGGACCACAGAAATAGCTCAGGCTCAAGACAGTTTTGCAGTTTTTTTCATAATCAGATCTGTCTGACAGCCGTTGGCCTTGGCAAAAGCAGAACGCGCGGGGTGATGAGGGCGTTGGGGTGGATGGGGGTGGGTGGGTGGGCAATGCGCTTAGTTGCAGTTTCAAGGATAGAGCTAGTAGTCAGAATCCAATAAAACAGGTTGCGTGAGATCTCTGTGATGGCGACTGATGCATGTTCGTAAACTCGTATAGTGATGACGTCGCTAGGAAACCGCCATCCTCTTTCTGGGCGCATAGACGTATGAAGAGGGTGGATGGGTGTTTGTGAGTTTAACGCCCTCTCCCATCACGCATGGGTGATATCAAAGACGGGGCAACAACAAAAAGGACCGGCACAAATATTTGGCCCCAGCTGGGATTCGAACTCACGACCCGAGTATTGGAAGTCCAACGCTCTACCATTCGACCATGCCGGCTACCTGTGAAGTATGGGGCATCACTGTGGCCGGATAGGGGACAGCACTGGAAAGAGGGGACAGCACTTAAAAGAGTTGGACGCTGACCTCAGACTTGTGGACAGGGTCAGGATGCCCCCATTCTCCGTACCAACAGAGGCTGTGTCTAAATAATACAATGTAACAGTAATAATAATAATAATAATGATTTGTCTGGCGCCCAACCTCCTGCTGGAGCTCTGGGCGCCTCACAATCCCAGAGTGGCAATACATACACATGAGATACACATGAAATACATGTCACATTACATACACATGAAATACACGTCACTAACACGTCACATACACACAGCTATGATACATCCTAACACGACATCGTAAAATAACAATGATGGTGACTGTGATGGTAGAGTAGGTAGTCTGTATAATTAAGAGTTCTTCCCTGGGAGGTGAGCTCTGCTCAGACGTCGAGGCAGGACGCTTTTTCAGATCGCTCTCTTAATTACAGCGATTCTGACCGTAATTACTCTTAATTACGGTCTTTCTCACATCACAATGTGAAGCTGATCCTGTCCCGTCATCCTGGCCCGAAAAAATGGATTGAAAAATTCATTGGTTTTGAAGAACACTGGAGAGAACTGCGGTGTGTTGAAACGACATGATCCGAGCACAGCAGTACTCACTGAGCCGACATGGGGCCGTGGTCACGACGCGAACGCAAATTTCTTTGCGCAAATGGGTTGCGGATCGTCAGTTCGTACGTGGCTACGTGAAAACTGTCTCTTCCGCTAGTTGGCCGGTCACGACGCGCACTTACTGTAAACGGTGTCACGTACGGGTTATTTTTAGATAGGTGTGGGATCCCTGGGATTCCCACGGAAAACACCATCACGTGGCCTGCACAAATTCTCCTTCCAGCGTGAAGCGTGAAAGAGTAGACGCGTTCACTACAGAATTTTTGATCGAGTCATGTTTATCTGCAGGTTAAATGCGTGGCATGTATGTGGAGAGTGTGATCAGGAGAGCATGCAGGTCGCATATAGACCGCTTCCTAGCAGTCTCTATCTGAACATTGGACGGACTACAACCAGTAGAAGCATTTACTGCACGTACAAACCGTATGTAGCAGGCTCACTGGCAAGAAAACCAACGGAATGAACCTCAATCAAAGAACAACGAAAAACTAAAGAGGAGAGGATAACAACAACACCAACAAAACTCTCCACATACATGCCACGCATTTAACCTGACTTGCTACGGCAGAGAAACATGACTCGACCATAACTCTTAATTCGGAACCCGCACATTTCGGGTCCACAACACAATGAACTGAACGCGCCCCCTCTACACTCAAGTCGTCCTACAGAAGACACAATTCCTGCAGGTCTCTCCTCCTAAATCTAAACCTTTGAAGCATGTCCACATCGTCGTACAAGTCAAAAGGGTTAGTACGATCGCGAAACACCCTTTCCCGTGGCAATGCTCTTCTCATTTGCAGTTGGTAAATCAAGCGGGCCGCCATTTTTCAGATTTACGCAAAGGCTACGGCACCTTTCCGACACCCTCCTAGGTGGTGTACAATACGCAAGGGTTTCCGAGCGGCCGTAACTCTGCGCAAACGTCATGACCACCCAATTATATCACAAATCGTAAGTTACGGACCCTCGCGTGCGTAAATCGGTGGCGGAAAAGTTACGAACGCGTCGTGACCACGGCCCATGGTCCGCAGCGATCCAGCCAAGCGTAAGAAAGACCAGTCGAGTGACTCTTGCAAGGATCTTTTCAGCTCGGACAGTTCTGACAAAGAAGTCAAAGAAAAGGAGCAAGAAGAACTTTAGAAGAGGTGGTGAAGTGCGGACTGTGCCGCGTCGATCAGATCTCATTTTGCCGCGGTGGCAAAAAGAAATACGACGGCGGCCATGGACTCGACAGTCACAAACTCGGACGCTGTCACACTCACGCGCACCTCTGATCAGCCAAACGCAAGTGCAACAAAGGAGCAGTCAAACAGTGGTGCACGCCCTAAGATCAGTGTTTCTGTGTCGGCCTCAGATTTGATGGAAAAGCTGAAGTTCGCCTGTAGTCAGCTGACTAAACTAAACCAGACGGTGGAGGAGATGAGAGGGGAAATCTTCAGTCTGCGACAGAAGAAAGACACACTTAAAGAAGAACTCGATCGTTTCAGGAGAAGCGAAGAAAAGTTACGAAACGACCTGTCAGAGGCAAAACAAGCAGCAACAGTGGCAAAACAGCGCGTCAACGACCTCGAACAATACACTCGAAGGAATAATGTGAGGGTGTTCGGTGTACAAGAAGCCAACAATGAAACAGCCACTGACTGTGAACGGAAAGTGCTTCGAGTGTTGAAAGATAAGCTGGGCCTTTCGTTTAAGGAAGAGGAGATTGAAGCCTGTCATCGGGTCGGTGGGAAAGGACCTCTACAAAAGCGAAGGGGACAACAACAACAACAACAACATCCGGGAGATGAGAAGCCGAGGCCCATCATCGTCCGGTTTGTGTCAAGGAAATCCACTGAGGAGGTGCTCTACAACAAGAGGAAACTAAAGAACACGCCCTACATGATCGTAGAGGACCTATCAAGCGACAACTACTACTTGCTGCAGAAATGTAGGAATCACTCCGAGGTTGCCACAGCCTGGTCCAAGCGAGGAAACATTTATGTTAAAACTGTTAACAATCGGATTTTGATCATCAATTCTGTCGACGAACTAGTGACTTTATCTCTGTCACCAACCACATTGTCAACGCCGCACTACAGTCGACCCCGCGGTTTTGGCCGTGGCCGTGTTTTTTCTTCGGAGCGCAGCCAGCGATCGCCGAGGGACACCGAGATGCGCCCAGGTCGTCATTCCGACATTAACATCTCAGATTCGGAGGTTGGTGCAGTCGGTGGATCCGACGGTTAACTACAATAACTTTTTCTTCAGTGTATACCTAGTGTAACTCTCTCACGGACAGTGTTTACATGCCCACGTGTGCTGCTAACCTTTTGACCCTTATTAACTATTCAACGGCCTTGACTGGTCGAAGGGACGCTACTCTGTTTAACTTTTGACTGTGACGGTGTTGAGCTTTGCAGCTTTCACGGCTTTTTAAAATGAAACCTTGTCATCAAACCTTGAGGATGATATATATATTATTTGAACGGTCGCAGCGGGCCTCCTTCCCTTGCTTGCTGGACCAGTTTAGGTGCGAACGGGTCGTGTAGTATGTGTTCGGTGAATTGGAATGTCCCGTCCCGGCTGTGACGAAAGTGAAGTTGTAGCCTAGTGCGAAACCTGTCCATTTTACGGTCTTCGATGAGCGGTATGCTTACTTTTTCAGATTGTTTGACTTTTGCTTTGATTTTTGTTTGTTTTATTTTCATTTTTGTCCTGCGTGTGTGTGTTGTGTGTATGTGAGTCGGAAAACATGACAATTTTTAGGTGCGGAATTGTGATGCCTGAGCAAACAGTGTTTACTCATTCATGCAGCACTAGTATTTAAACTACTGACCCCAGCTATGTCACTGAATGGTTAGATGGGAACCTGGAACCTAATTTTATACATATCTTTCCCGCTAGTACAGTATGGCGATGCTGAATCCTGTCAAATTTTGTACTTTCAATGCAAATGGTTTAGTCCAGTATAAAACAAGATGGCCACCAGCCCAATGTGTTGTTTCCATTTGATCACCTGCTATCGTCACGGTCGTTCTTTTGTAATGCCATGTATCCACACACACACACACACACACACACACACACACACACACACACACACACACACACACTCTCTCTCTCTCTCTCTCCCTCTCTCTCTGAATGGAAACAACTGACCGGGCTGTCACACCAATCTTGTTTTTGGAAGAGAGACGTCAAGTTGTATTCTTTGAAATCTATGACGTTTTTGCTCACTGGGATGACGCATAATACATTTGGCGTAATAACTTTGATACAGTTCTTGCAATGAAAGGAGGCCCATGAAAATTGAAGTGTTGCTGCTGCGTGCGCAGTGTAAAGATCGAATTAATACCGACCCAATATGTTTAACAGACAAGTCTGCGCGGCGAACGTTTTCTAACTATGTGTTATGTCAGACATACACACACGCGCGCGCACACACTCACACGCACGCACGCACGCGCACACGCACACACACACACAGACTCGCGCGAGCCGCGTTTGTGCTCCATTGAGAGCTATGTGGTGTTCTCTAACTCTACTATGCTATTGAGTGAGAGTCAGTGGGAAAAACAAAGCACACTACATCAGTGAAACTCCCGCTTTCCCCGTCTACACATAGAGAACGTCCAAAAAGTGGCGACACATCCCCAAGAAATGCCAGTATCACGTCAATCAAACATGACGTCGGAAAAATGACGCTGATACTGCCTTTTGCGTCAGTGCGCGCGTGCCTTTTCTGCGATGGATCTGACCTGTTCAGTACGTAAGCAGCCCTGCACAGCGTTCTGGGTTCTTCTTCTTTCATGAATTTGTTCTCCGTGCATATTCTGTTCATAAAGTATTGGAGTTGTATTCTGTTATATCCCGTGTCTTCTCTGCGATTGCACGAAGATGGCGACATAGTAGAAGTAAAATACACCACGTCTCCAAACAGAGGAATTCGGAAAGAAAGTGGCGAGACACCCCCAAGAAAAAACAGCATCACGTCAATCAAACATGACGCACTTACTTTACGTCAGTGCGCGTGCGTCTCTTCTTCGATGTTTGTGAGGCGTGTGGCTTGTAGAGGAAATGTGCTGTGAGTACAAATTTTCGAGTCAACTGACGATAACGGCTGCAGTGAATTTTTCTAATTTTTTTTGTATATTTTTTATGGCACCCCAGGCTCATTATCTATGTATAGTAGGAGCGATTTTAAGATCTAAAGTGTGTTCACCAGCACTTTCATCAGGTACGGCTTACGCCAAAAGTATAAAAGCGACAACCTCCAAAATTCACTTAGTTGAGAGTCCGTATTCATGCTATCTATGTCCAAAAAATGGAGTGGTTTAGGTAAATATTACGCCTTTAAACGCCAGAAAGCCACTTTTTCTGAAAAGGGTGATACATGTAACTCGCAAATCATGTGTGCAATCGTACCTGGATCGGGCCTTCTATTCAACAATCTTGATTCTTTTAGAAACCCCAAATTTGAAATCGATCGGTTCAGTATTTTCGGAGAAATAGGCATCTGAACTGGGTTCACATGCAATGTCAACTCAGGCTCGGTTTACATGAAAACTATAAGAGCGACCATTTTCTAGTAGTGACTGTGTTCAGAGTCCGTATTCAAGCTATCTACTGCCAAAAAATTGAGTGATTTAAATAAATATTACGCCTGTACACGAAAGACAACCAACTTGTCTCAAAAGGGCGATAACTCCCAAATCACTTAAGCAATCATCACACGCTTGAGTCGTCTAATGTAACATTTTGATATATTTGGATACCCCAAATTTGAAGCCATTCGGTTGAGTATTTTCCAAGAAACGGGCCTGGACACAATTCACACACACACAGCCGCACACACATCCGCACAGACGGCACTCACTGAGGAGGAGAAGTGCGTTCGGTGCACCGTACATGTCAGCATCGATGACGCACGTCAGACCAGGCTTTCAGTGTTCGGGTCGAGAGTTTGACTGAATCCTGAAGCCGAGAATTCAGTCATATCTTTGAGATCACCCCTCAGTAAACTCTCACCCCCAGCCACCACCTCTTTCTCTGTCAGTATTCACCAGACGATATAATCTAAACGAAATCCTTCAAGTTGTTAGACAATGCATACTAACTACTCGATCAAGACAAAAGCCGCCCCCATAATCACTGTTTGTCTCTTTTGAGTTTAGCCGCCTGGGCCCGTATGTAGTGAAAAGTCGAGGTTAATTTTACCCACGGCTACGGGCCTAACCCAGACTAGGACAAAAGAAACCCAAAAGCAAAATTAGATTAAAAAAAAAAAATAGCGAAGAAAGGGAGGAAAAAATTCCTTCTATAACGGCTATAGGCACCTTGCTGGAATGGGCCCGCTTCTTGATTTGAAACAAATAAACAAAAAATTAACCCTAGAGCTAGTTTAGTTCGAGGTAAGACTCTAACCCAGGGCTAAAAGCCCTAACCTCGACTATTACATACGGGCCCTGACTCGGTACGCTTCACTGACTGAGTAGACATTACCCAACTCAGCACAATCTGGTCTGGACGGACCCGCCTGAGTGGCGCAGCCCACCTGACGCAGCAGTCCTTGCTTCTGAACTTGTTCATTTCCTCAGTGTCCGAGTCCGCCACTCGATGACTGATGCTGCGATTGGCATGTCATGTTGGGACAGATTGGAAGTAGCCGGGGTTCAGTGACAGCCCGGCGATCAATCAGATAATTTGAGACTGGCTTGCGGCGGCGGGTCGCGTCGCCACCAGATCGCCTAATGTCCTCATTAGCTGAGCTTGCTTGAACAGCAGGCAGGCGCTAGACCACTACCGCCACTTGCCTTGGGGGAAGTGGGGGGGGGGGGCGGGAGTTGGGGGAGGGGGTGGGGAATGAGCCCTGTTAGAGAGAGAGTGGGGGGGGGGGGGTCCGCTTTTGTGTCAGCGACTCAACTGACCTTGACAGCTGTAGGTGTTGCAAACGGATGAAAATCTTTGTTACAAAGATTTGTGATGCTTCCTTCACACACATCAGTGACACATCCGGCATTGTCTGTATTCATTTCCTATTCAGCCGG
>JACVVK020000176.1:395000-425000 GCA_018292915.2 Batillaria attramentaria | reverse complement strand
GCATAGAATGCATCGTGAGAGATCACGACAGTATTAAGACGCATTAGGCTCGGGGCAGCTGTGCAACGTGCGCGAATTTTACAGACACCTAGTAGCTGCTATGCTGATGACTGTAATCTGCTTTGTAAGTGTTTTCTGGTATCCCGTGTCGCGATACGTGGTGGAACAGGAATGTAAAACGCCAATTTTCCGATTTTTTGTATGTTTGACTTTTACATGAACGCGTCGTAGATCAATTTAGCCACCCTGGATTTTAGCCATCGTACGAAATAATAACTGACAGTACGGAGTCGCAGTGTGCTCGTGCGAAAACGTGAAGGCTTCTCTGTGTAGTGTAGAATGTACATCATTAGTAAGCACTATCATAATAATATCACGATAAGACAACAGGAAATTTGGTTTGCAGGACATATGACGTGCCCAAAACACAGCATGTGTCAGGTACATGAATGCCCCTGCAGGAACACGAATGCCCCTGTGTGCATATAATGCTATCGAATGGTCCTGTATGTACATGAATGCACAATATTAGTAAGCGCTATCATGATAATAAGGACAAACACCTTAAGACAAAATGAAGTGTGGTTAAATGGGCAAATGGCATGTCCAAAACACAACATGTGTCAGGTACATGAATGCCCCTGCAGGAACACGAGTGCCCCTGTGTGCATATAATGATATCAAATGGCCCTATACATGAATGCACATTATTAGTAAACGCTATCATGATAATAAGGGGAAAAAACACCTGAAGACAAAATGCAGTGTGGTTGGTGAGACAAATGGCATGCCCGAAACACACCATGTGTCAGGTACATGAATGCCCCTGCAGGAACCTGAGTTCCCCTACATAGGCTATGTCAGTGCCTCTGCATGCATATAATGCTAACAAGCTATCGTTGATGAATTGAACAACACTGCATAGAATGCATCGTGAGAGATCACGACAATAGTAAGACGCATTAGGCTCGGAGCAGTTGTGCAACGTGCGCGAATTTTACAGACACCTCATAGCTGCTATGCTGATGACTGTGGCCTGCTTTGTAAGTGTTTTTTTGGTATCCCGTGTCGCGATACGTGGTGGAACAGGACTGTTAAACGCCAATTTTCCGATTTTTTGTATGTTTGATTTTTACATGAACGCGTCTAGATCAATTTAGCCACACTGGATTTTATAGCCATCGTACGAAATAATAACTGACAGTACGGAGTCGCAGTGTGCTCGTGCGAAAATGTGAAGGCTTCTCTGTGTGGTGTAGAATGTACATCATTAATAAGCACTATCATAATAATATCACGATAAGACAACAGGAAATTTGGTTTGCAGGACATATGACGTGCCCAAAACACAGCATGTGTCAGGTACATGAATGCCCCTGCAGGAACACGAATGCCCCTGTGTGCATATAATGCTATCAAATGGCCCTGTATACATGTACATGAATGCACAATATTAGTAAGCGCTATCATGATAATAAGGGCAAAACACCTGAAGACAAAATGCAGTGTGGTTGGTGAGAGAAATGTGTCAGGTACATGAATGCCCCTGCGAGAACATGAGTGCCCCTGCATAAGGTATGACTGTGTACCTGCGTGCATATAATGCTTACAAGGGCCCCTCAAGTGCATGTACATGAATGCCGCTTCGTTTATGAATTGAACAACACGAGAAAGCATCAGTGGTGAGGGATCGCGACAGTATTAAGATGAAATGGGCTTGGAACACTTAATTCCTGCAAAACCGTGCGACTAGGCATGGTATGCATGCCCGGGCATGTTTCAGTACATGTCAGTACTGCATCTCCGTAGTACTGTCATGGCCTATTACGATGGTTTCTCATGTTGTTGAGTTGATTTACTACAACGCGTGCGGTGAAGGAACATCGGACTGACATAGCAGAGTGACGGTAAACGAGCGCCTGCACAACTGAACGATCGAACGAACCGAACTCGAAAGAAGGGGTCGCACAAACCCATGACGCGTTTGACGTCATAGGTTCGTGCGGTGTCTCAATGCCCCTGGATATAGACATCACCGTTAACTTAACCCACGGCTACGGGCCTAACCCAGACTAGGACAGAAAAAAACCCAAAAGCAAAATTAAATAAAAAGGAAAGCGAAGAAAGGAAGAAAAAAATCCTTCTATAACGGCTTAGGCACCTTGCCGGAATGGGCCCGCTTCTAGATTTAAAACCAAAAAACAACAGAAAATTTAACCCTAGAGCTAGTTTAGTTCCAGGTTAGACTCTAGTCCGAGGCTAAAAGCCCTAACCTCGACTTTTACATACGGGCCCGAGGGTTAGGGCTTTTAGCCCAGGGTTAGAGTCATATCCTTGAACTAAACTAGCTGTAGGGTTAAATTTTCTGTGGTTTTGTTGTTTAACCAGGAAGCGGGTCCATTTCACCATGGTTTTTCTTTACCTTTCTTCGCTTCCTTTTTTAAGGTAATTTTTGTTTTGGGTTTCTTTTGTCCTAGTCTTTTAGATAAGCAGCCCGGTAGCCAGGAAAAAAAAAAAAAAAAAAAAAAAACAACGGTATCACATATCACAAGCTCGACCTGGGCTCGAACCCACGCTTCATCGCCATGACATTGGTGATGGCCGTTCAGTAGTGCAGCGGCTAAATCCGACGCGCTACCTATTAGACCACCGCTCACTGCACCCCTTATGACACCCCTTATTTTTTGTTATTATAATTTTGATAAGTTTCTGGCATTAGAGGTTGCACGCTTACAACGATAGCAGAAAAGTCGTATTGTTTAAAATGCATTAGTTTGAAGAGAGCTTCTGTGTCAATATCAGGAATCGTATGTACCAGTTCAGCGCTATTTTTATGCACTCAGTTGCCCGACTGTCTATTGCACGTGTCACAACCGGGCCAGCTTTGAAAAGTTGAAACCTGTCCCTTTAAATAAACGGTCGCCAGTGTTATGGGACTAGAGTTTTAGAATGTCAGTCGCTGAGCTGTGTATCTCTGTATTGATCGTTCTGCATCATACCGTGATGTTTACAAGCCGCTGATTGTATTCATCCACAGAGGTCGTTAATAGCATGACATCAGTTTTTGGGGGACGGAGTAATCGGTACTTATTCATAGAGCAGAACTCAGTGGTGGAGGTGGTGACTGAATAGTGTGAGTACACGGAGGTGAGTTGCAGACGTTTATCGGATGATTAGGGTGAGCTGTGTGCCGGATAGGGGGAGGGGGAGGTGGAATGGGGGAGGAGGGGGGGGGGGGGCATTATCCGTGCAGTGTGGCACGATGCTCCTGGTTATTCTCGGTGCCAGCAGAGGAAATTTCCACGGCCGATGCTGTACTTGTGTGTGTGTGTGTGTGTGTGTGTGTGTGTGTGTGTGTGACACAGAGCAGTCGGCAAGGTAACCATTGCAAATATATGTTGTTCAGCTTATTAAAAATGCAAGGCGTGTGTGTGTTAGCGGAGGGGGTCGGGGTGGTGGGGGGGGGGGGGGGGCGGCAGGGCAGAGAGCAGTCGGCAAGCTAACTATTGCAAATAAATGTTGGTAAGGTTATTATAAATGTAAGACGAGCGTGTATGCGCTTTCGTGTCAGTGTCTGCGAGCGCTCTGTGTGTGTGTGTGTGTGTGTGCGCGCGCGCGTGCGTACGCGCTTGCCGCGTGTGGTGTAAGCATACGCGCACTGGATTCAATTACTGAGCCATAGACGGCAAATTAGTTTTCTTCACGATCACAAGGATACGTTACCCTTCCATTTGTGAAGGAAGCGGCAGGCGGCAGCTGGGGAAAACAATCGATCAGCTGGTACTGTAGGCCGGCCGGGCTGCCATACAAGTAGGCGTAATATGCGGCCATCTTCTTGGCCTTCAGTTCCATCATGCGCAACTCCACAACGAAGTAAATAATTTCAGCTGAAATAAGTGCAATAAGTGTATATGAATAAAGTGTGTAACAGTTACTGGCTGTCGGAGCGCGTCCGACGCTAGTAATAGTGCGCAGTTACTATTTGCTTCCGTACTGAAACATTATCTTCTGCCATCATTGCAAAATGCAACGCGTAATTACCCGAGGAATGTCAGTTTCGTGTCACATGCTGTATCATAGTACTGAATCTGAATCGATTTTATTCAGTGCATAAAGTGTACGCCGACTGACATGCGCACTGACTGACGGGTGAGTGAGTGAATTTTTAAGGGCTTAAAGCCGCACTGACTGACTGAGTTAGAGGAGAGGGTGGATGGGTGTTTGGTGGTTTAATTACGTCCTTTAATTATCAAAGCCAGGACAACGGGGGAAAGGCAACACAAATACTTGACCCTCAGCCGGGCTTAGAGGAGAGGAGTAAGGAAAAGTCTGAATAATTGCACACATGACATAGTTTTCGGGGATTTCTTTTTTTTTTTTGGTTTACCTGTCAGTTATGGACAGAATTTCACTTAAAAAAAAAACAACAACAAAAAAACAATACAAAACGCTTAGAGAGAGAGAGATTTTGTACTGCCTGGCATTTGTATCTGTAAACCAAACATGAAAACATGCACAGACAACCCGGGACACGCACGCGCGCAAACATCCTCTGGTGCAGACAATACAATCTAAAGATCACGCCCGAATACAGCCAAGTGACTTCAGTTAACAGCAAAACTTTATTTGTCCATCTGAAGCAAACTTTGTTCATTGAAAGAATCAAACAAATACACACCTGTCGCGGATCCACAAAGACGAATAAAACTCCGGTTGCAATTCCGGAGAAAACAGTGTTTAAAAAGTTAAACAACAACAACAAACCGCTTGAGCCTCATTAGAGGACTTGGGCTGCCCATCATATTTCATACATATACTGAATAAAGCTGTTCAGCAACAGAAAAAAAACATACGTGGATACGTATCACAAACGCAGTCTCTCTAAGAGGGCTTTCGAATGCGGGAGCCTGTGGGTGGGTGGATGTTTGGGAGTTTAACGTTCTTTTCCACCACGTCAGTAAGGGTGATATCAGTCAGAGACGGGGCAACAAGAAAAAGGCCAGCACAAATATTTGGCCCCCGCCGGGATTCAAACTCACGACCCGAGCACTGGCTGTCGAATGCATCTTAATTATTGTCCAACTAGTTGCATTCGTGTAAAACATTGGCTGTGTACTTGGCACTTGAAATGAATGTTCTAGAAGGTCCTTGAGATTGTGATCTGAAAGCGTGTGCAAGGCCAGCGGCTATCATGAAACTGCACGACACGAATAGACCCTCTTCAGTTGTGGAAGAACTATGCAAGTATTTCCTGTCGCAGTTTAATGGCAGCAACTTGACACCAGCGGAACCGCTGATCCATTGTTGTTTTGCCGGGAGGGAGACCGCATTTCAACGACCTTGCCCTTTGGGCGGTTTGTAACTGAGGTTCAGTCACGTGACGGTGGTTGTTTTCGGCCATACGTAAGCGGGTACCTAGCTTGCATAGTGCGCTGCCAAAGTTTTGTGTCTCAAAATCGGATCAGTCCTGCAAACTGGACCTGACTGGTCACTGTGGAGCAGGACATCTTGACACGACTGGTCCTATCTGCATTTTGGAGAACTTAGACTGACCGGATTGACCCCGGCTAAGTTAGCACCAATCCTTAGTCGTTTGGCACTGACTGCAATGCGGAACTTCATGAAAAATTGAAAGGCCGACCTGAAGCGAGCGGTGGTAGTGCATTTTAGCTCGCATCTTAGCAACGATGGCCTGGAAAGCGAGCTCTAATTTTGCACATGCCTTCATGATGTCATGCTTTTGTCATCAGTCCTTGAATAACTTGAACCGGATTGTATAGTCATGTATCAGCCGAGCGGCCTGGTTAGTGATGCATCTGAATTTTCAGTTTAAAAAAAAAAAAATCCAAATTTACCAAGAAAAGAAAATTGCCTTTTCCGATTTTCCCAGAAGTTATTCAGCATTTTCCCGAAATTTTCCTAGAAGTTATTCAGCCTTTTCCCGAATTTTCCAGAAGTTATTCATCTGATTTCAGAATCAATTTATTTTACAGAGTTTCTGTTAAAAACAAGCAAACACAAACGGCTATAATTATGGTGTATTTTTTAGAGCCGGCGAAATTTAGTTTTACATTTATTTTATTTTATTTTATTTTATTTTGTAAGTTTACAAACAAAAAAAAACAAACAAAAAATCTGGGGCGGCCGGGATTGGAGGTGGGGGGCTGCTCGGGGGATGGGGGGGGGGTGGTAGTTTGCCTTTATTGAGAGGCAACATCGAATTCCGTTATCTTTTGCGATTGACACAAACACGGGTGTGCTTGATCATCCTATTGTCAGCACGTGAGTGTGTTTGCAGTGCCGCGCGTGAAGTAAGTAGACTAAAGTATAAAAACAGTCACAAATAGGTACTAGTACTGCGCACTTAAAAAAAAAAAAGGTATATATATATATGACTAAACGGTAGTTGTCGAAATTTTAGTGTCGATAACAAGTGATAACCATATACGTATAATCGAGGCACCGACTTTTTGCACACGTTTACGACCTTGGTGCACCCAGCTGACTACGGGTCGCCCGTCAAGAACAAAATCGGTCGTGACCTAGCGATATCGACCTCAAGGACGCCCGGGAGGTGTGCGCGTTTCAGCCAATCGCCAGCCAGTTGCCGGATCAGACCGATATTCCGACCAATGGGGAGGCTCGCTGCCGGTCTCGCCCTCCAGTATGTAGTTTTCCGCACTCGTCAACGCTTTTCATTGCTTGGGTTGTGTGTGTGTGTGTGTGCGACGCGAAGCGAGGACGGAATTGAATAGAATGAGAGAAGCAGTAGGCGATCAGCGGGAGAGGACTGTGATGACGACTATGATGCTGGACAATCACAGGATTCTGCATAATCGCTTGTCGCATTCTTGGGCACATCTAGGACTTGATAACTGCCACGTAACATCGCTTGAAGAAAAGCTCTTTCCAGACACCTCTCAGGTACAGAATGATTGCCTAGTACTCCCAGCACTCACGTTGTGCAGACGACAAATCAGAAATTAGGTGACAGTGTCAAAAAATGAATGAAAAGAGATGTTTATATCTTCAGTTTTGTTTAGTTTGTTATTCCAGATCTGCATTGATCATGTTTTACTGAAAAACGCTGATAGTACATCACTTGCAACTGTGAATGCCATTAGTGTCATTTTGGTGAAAAGAAGCCAACATAATAATCATTATTATTATTATTATTATTTGAGGGTGGGGTCTGCGTGGTTACTATCACCGGGAGTAGAAAAATACTAAGGCCAGTTTTTATTCATTTCGTGTAAGAAACTAGAATCTTCTCAGTCCTAGAAACTAGAGAATGTGTTTACAGACACAGAGAATTGGCTCTAAAGCTTGGAAACAGGCGAATTAGCGGACCGACGCTTCTAGTGATTTTCTTTTAAGTTCAGTAAGTAACAGTACATTCAACTCCCTTTCTGCACCCCCCTCCCTCTCCTCCCCCCCCCCAAAAAAAAAATGAAAAAAAGACACACTCAGAACCTGATTAAACACTTCTTCTTTTTTTTCCTTTTTAAAGCCACCAAACCTTGAATGTTATTGAATTATAAACCAGATCAAACTTGCAGAAATTAGTCCTATTCAGTCCAAGGCAAAGTTTGTACCATATTTTTTATTTCTTTTTTATCTTGTTGGGAAAAAAAATAGTCTGGCTGGGTGTTGTTGTTCACTCTCCCCCTCCCCCCTCCCAGTATGTAAGTAACCGATTTTGACCTTGTGCCCTGATTTTTATTGTACAGTGTACATATTCAGGCAGTCAAGTTACACTTTGTATCGGTGTCACACAAAATCGCCTGAAAACTGTAGTTTTCCTCCGAGACCAGTCGTATCTCAGAGCCGGCAAATCGACTGATCAACGAAATCTTGATGTTTGAAACGGTCTTTCGTTTTCTTTATCGGCTACTGTCAGGTTTTGATTTATGTGACAGGTGTCCGCGATAGCTACCTGTACTTTCTGACGAAATCAAGGCTAGCCGGCTTGCCAGCCAACGTGCTTGGTAACTTTCCTAGGCCGGCCTTCTGCGCGCGCAACTTCATTACCCATGCATAGGTCAGAGGTTCACCGCAAGTCAGCTGTTCTCAACAAAGCAGAGCTGCAGTCGGTTGCTTGCAGCTGATCGGAGAGGTCGTAGTGATAGGATAGAGCGAGAGAGTGAGCCGGCTGCGAATTCTTTGTCCTTTTTATGTGTGATTGTGGAGTGATGATAAACTTGGACATGGTACTTATGGAAGACTTCAACGCGAACGACACAAGCGTGCATGTGAGTCTTGGTCTTTGCTTTTCGCCCGATCTAAAAGGTTTTTCAGCGGCCGGTGCTGCTGTTCACTGCGGTGAGATCTAAAAATAGCACCCGGCAGCATTACCTCATTCTGAGCCGGCAAAATTCTCTGCTCTTTTTTGAAATTTTGCTTTTATAACAAAAGTACCACTGTGACAC
The DNA here is from genome assembly GCA_018292915.2 of Batillaria attramentaria. Classification (NCBI taxonomy): domain Eukaryota; kingdom Metazoa; phylum Mollusca; class Gastropoda; family Batillariidae; genus Batillaria; species Batillaria attramentaria. The sequence continues at coordinate 416,571 of JACVVK020000176.1, read as the reverse complement.
GGTTTTTAGTAGGTTTGCGTTGGTCGTTTTGGGTGTTTCTCTGAAATGCATACTTAGTCGTTCGGGGAAATATAGGCCGGTAAAATGTCGTCTGCTCCAATTTTCTCTCTACCGGTACTTTGTTTGATGAACCGGTCACCTGTACGGTTCAGCTGAGTGGACAAAGGAAAGGGCTGACTTGCGAAAAGCCGAGACATCGGTAATCCACTGTAGCATTTTCAGAGGCACGATCCTTTGTGTGAGAAGGTTTTTGAAGCCTTTTTCCTCGTCAGTAGGCTATACATTTGTGATGCGTCTGCTATGTTTTTGTGCTTCCTTACCCACAGGCACAGTGCATGATCTCTGATGCGTGACATTATATTCTGCAAAAGACATTAGACCTCCAGTCAGACAGTCACAACAAAATAAATGAAAGACAGAAAGAAGGACAAATGAGAGAAAGCTGAACTTTCACTTGGTATTTTTGCACTGTGATAATATATTCTCTTTTTACTTCCATTTGCAGATCGTTCCAGTTGATACCGAAGACGAACAAGTAAGTACATCACTTTTGTTCTTATTTCATTTTTAAAGAATTATTGTGTGGAGACTGTTGTTGTTGTTGTTGTTTTTTTGGACAGATTTATGTGGTGAATGCTCATCATGTTAAGTATTTGAATTTTTCACTCATGAATACAAATACAATTCTTTTTACAAGTTTTTTTCCCCCACGTGGTTTAGACAGTTTTATTCATTTTGAACAAATATAAATATGCACTCTCACAATTTTCACAATGCCGAGCACAACAAGTCAAAAACTTGCAGGTGTGCTCATAAGTACAAAAGCGTGCGGCGGAGGCGTCAAATGCAGTATTATGATAGGACAGATCTGTAAAGAAAGAGATAGGAAGAAAGGGGATAGACTTCTGTGCATAGTGTATATATATATATCATACCTGCTGTAAATGAAAACGCCTTTTTGTGGTAGCACCAGGAACCACTTTTGTTAGGAAAGTGATAGACACACAACCCACAGAAATGTATGCATTGACAAATAAATTTATGCACACAACCGTACAGCAGTATTTAGAATCTAAAGTTTCCAAAACAGCTAACCTCTCACTGCGTGGACTGTCGCTGAGTTGGTTGCTTGTTTCCACATTTCATCTGTTCTTTTCATCTTCCATCTTGGTTTCCATAACTACAGTAGTAATCTTCATTGCACACCTGTTTTGATAAGCTCGCTACAAAATTTTCTTGGGCAAATTTCCCCTTTTGAGCCGCAGCAGTGTGAAAGGAAAAGGTGTAGTCTTGTGGTTTCTGTTTCTCTTTAGAACGGTATCGGCATAACACCTATTTTTCAAAGTGGCAGGGTGTTGAGTGTCTTGTGGGGGGGGGGGGGGTGTCGGTAAGGCACGTATGCAACCCGCCGCAGTCGTAGATCACTGTGACCCTGACGCCTCAGATCAGCAGGTTTTCCTTTGAGACAACAGCCGAACGGTCGTAATCAAACGAGATCTTAAATCACGCAGCCTTCGTGCACTTCTCACTATCAGCCACGGCATCATGATAAAAGAGTGACCAAGGACTAGCAAGACAACGGCGTACCCTCGCACCTAGAAACCGGGCGTGCGCTGGATCTATTTTTAGACCTCGTCACCGGGTGGCCGCGGGCAGCTGGCCCGTGAACGCAGCTGAGAAAGAGAGAGAGAGAGAGATGAGGGGGCGCGTGGCCCTCCGCACGCAGGCGGCTTGCTCTCTTTTTCTCTCTCTCTCTAGAGTCGGCTGCCTGGCGGCTGATAAGGAAGAGGGGAGGGTGAAGTGAAATTCGGGTGACGTTTACATGACAATTGGCAGTGATTTACAGCGCCCAGAGTTCTTCCGTCACTGCTGATAAAGGTTTATGCGAAGTGGGAGGTTAGTGGTTCGCAGTGATCAAATGAAAGTAGAACAGTTTTCTTTTCTTTTTTTCATTTTTTTTTGGGGGGGGGGGGGGGGGGGCGCAGGTACCTCCAACACTAGAGTTCATGTAGTTTGAGCTTGTGCTTGTTAATGTGCCAGTGAATTTGAAAAAGAAATTGAGAGAGGAAAACTTTTTTTTAAAACTTTTCAATTGTGGTTTCACTAAGAGCCACATTGGATAGTAATTGTTTGTGCAAAGAAGTAACTGATGAGCCATGTTAGACAGTCCGTCACAATATACACAGATGCAGCCGGTGACAAGGGTGGAGCTAGAGAACAAAAGAGATTTTTTTTTGTTTCAAATCTAGTCACCACCCGCTTGTATTCCCCGCCTTTGAATCACAGGCTTACGTCAGCAGGGGAACTCCCGCTCTTGTCACCGCAGGCGCCAGGTGTTGCATGATTAGCTCAGCGGCAAGTTAGGCTACCTGGGCCTACGTTTAGCGACACGGGCCTAAGCCTGTTGCGCGATGAGGGGGCTGGCTGCCAGTGGTGGCGTGACAGACACACATTCTGTTTGAAATAAACTAAAGCGCTGACGGTTTAGCGTGTCAGACACACAATGGCTGTTTTGGGAGGGGTTGCTGCTGTTTTTCGGGACACTGGTGGTTTAGGAGATCTGCGGGGTTGCATCGGTCACTGTAGGCGTGTAGAAAATGTGAGATTTATTTCTTTTGTTTATTCAGTTGTGCTTACCATAGATCATGCACAGATGGTTTGTTCTGTTAGTTTTCATGTGAAAGAATTGTTTATTGGTTGTGTGTGGGACTGAATGGAAATTGTTGTGCTGTCAGCAGAATTAAACGAAAATTTACTTGGAGTGATGTCACAGCACATTCTGGAGGAGTGCACTCACACACACACACACCAACCTTTCTCAGCTGTTCACTTTCTCCAGTTATGTTCTGAAGCTGCAGGTGACAGTAAGTTGTGAGTGTGACAATTTGTTAACCGTGCACTTTTCCCCTTGTGTGTTACAGACCCAGATGGTGTTCCTGGCGTCCTTTCTCCAGAACAATCGACTGGAACACGTTCACCAGGTGATGGGGTACCACCCGGCCTACGTAGAGGCCTTCGTCAAGACACAGCACTTCCTCTTGAGGGAGGATGGGCCGTTGCCGTTCCACTACAGGCATTTCATTGCCATCATGGTAAGTCAACACTTCGCTTTATTTATCCCGTTGATTTCAAGTTCTTCATTTTTAGCTTCGTGCACAGTTTGGATATATGTGAAGCCATTGTTTTTCACAAACCTCAACATTGCCACCTTGGCTGGTACATGGTGTCCTGGCAGATGCGGGAACAGAAAATTGGTAGCAGAAATTGTGTAAATGTTAGTAGATCATACAAATTAACATAATCTGAATTGAGTCGCCCTCAACTCACAAGCTGACATTTAAAAACAAGCTGACACTTAAAAAAAAAAGAAAAAAAGTGAGGGTTTCTGTTTTAAATACTTTTTTTTTTTTTTTTTGGCATGGTGTTGTGAACATGCTTGATTTGCCTGGACATGTCTCAGTTTTGTTACCCTTTATTATTATTATTTTTTTTATTTGTGTGTTTTTAGGCTGCAGCAAGGCATCACTGCACGTATCTCGTCAGACTCCATGCGCAGGAGTTCCTGGTGCAGGGAGGCGACACTGAGTGGTTGCGAGGGTTGTCCTACGCCCCACAAAAACTCCAGAACCTGTATGAGGTCGTCAAAATCCTGGCTCACAGACCGTGGCTTATCAAGAAGGAGCACATTGGGGTAAGGGTTGTTGGAGCTGTATTTCACTGATTTGCTCAGGGAAACTTTACATAGAGAAAAAGACTCAAATCATCACATGGTTTGTTGAGAAGGATTTGTCCATTGCCTTTTCTCTTTATAGCTGGAAAGTGAGAAATATAAAATTTTTACATTCATGGATTCTTTGTTCGTATTTTGCAGAAGTTGACGCAGGGGACAGACACGTGGTCGTTGTCAGAGGTTACACAGGCCCTCATCATTTGTGCACACATACAGTCTTTGTGCTCCTTCGTATTCGGGTGTGGGATCAGAGCAGAGCTCGACCAGGGTGGATGCACAATGCGACCGCCCTCCACCAGTGGTGACGACTCAGACGACTACTCCAGCGATTCATCGTCCGGGGAGCCAAATGCAAATGTGAGTACCTCGGTGTTCTCCTGAAAGTGCTAAATACAAGTGTATAAATTACACTGCATGGTTTTGAACACTGCGTTTTTATTTTTTGTTTTGTAAATCTGCTACCATGGTGACCTAGTAAGCATACATGAAGACTTTGGACAGGTTTTTATGTGTGCATACTTTGAGATTTCTGCAGTGAAAGAATGTTTACCACACAAAGTAATACTGTTCGTATTGTTGCTCCATTTTATTATTATTATTTTTTTGCCTGTAAGCAGTGCATTGTGGTTGTTCCTGTTACAGTTCTTGGAAGAAAACGGCTTGGAAACACTGATGATGAAGATGCGCCAGCTTACGGAAGAAGCAACTTTACAGGAAACAACACAAGAAGAACTTCTCAAGAGGTTCGAGTCCGTGGAGATCAGAGTGCTGAAAGTGAGTTACACAGTTTTTGACCGACAAGTTATGAAGCATAGCATGTTCCCACTATTCATGCAGTAAATTTAATCTTCTAAGTGGAAAGGGGATGTTCTGTGGCATTTATTGTGGTTTTAAAAAACGCAATCAGAAACGATTGTTGAAGTGCGTGACTTCTTACACAAATTTCGTGTTTTCTGCCTTTCAGTTTCCGTGCCCACATCTTCCAAGACATCAGCCAAGGAGGAAATTTTGAGGTTTGTGAAAGACAGCGAGTTCACGTATTCAGACTTCGCAAAACGAGCACCAGTGCTGGACATCCCCACCTTCCGCGTGCAAGATTACAGTTGGGAGGACCACGGGTTTTCTCTGGCCAATCGTCTGTACCCTGACATTGGCAATCTCCTTGACGACAGGTTCACCATTGCGTTCAACCTGACGTACAACACGTGAGTGCTTTGCCAACTTGTTCTTGGGTTTTTGTTACTGAACCTGGATGCACTGTTGCCTGGCTAGTGACAGCTTGGGTTTTTGTTACTGAACCTGGATGCACTGTTGCCTGGCTAGTGACAGCTTGGGTTGTGACGCTGCCCTCAGAATAAACAGTACTATCTTGTTGGTTTCATAATTTCGCTCGTTTACAACCTCTGCTTGTTACTGCTGAAGCTTTACTCAAATTTGATAGAGTCCCTGGAATATTTGGGGAGTGAATGTTTGGTGGGCCCTGCCTTTGTCGTAAGGGACTTAAATTTTGTTTGTGCCAGTTTGATCAGAATAAATGCAATGTTTTTCCTTTTTCATTTACAGCATGGGCGACATCGTGGATGTTGACACCAAGGGGTTCAGGCAAGCGATCTGGTACTACATCCACTGTATGTATGGAATCAGACACGACGACTACGACTACGCCCAGGTCAACCGTCTCCTCGACAGGAACCTGAAGACCTACATTAAGACCGTTTCCTGTTACCCAGAACGCATCACCAAGAAGGACTACGATGGGGTCATGCGACAGTTCAAACACTCAGAAAAGGTAAGGAGTATCACTGTCAGCTATCAGTGTTTCCGTTTAAGTCGTGCTAATATGGAGGAGGGGTGAGGGGGGTTTCACAGGGAGAAGGCGTAATCTTTGATTCTGTATAGCTTCTGACCTTGGTGTGGTTTTGTACTGTAAATATGTTTGCATCCTGATCCCTTACTGAACAAGGAGAATTCTGTAATAGATGCAACAGTGCTTTGTCTTTCAAATTTTCTTAATGCAGTGCTTTAAATTTTGACCAGAACCAGTGAGATTTATTCACTTGGGAGGTTGCAGGTGTCAGTTCATGCAACAAGTGCCTAGGTGGAAAATTTATACATCATGAGTAAACTGGCAAAGGTGCGTCCCATGATAAGCGACACTAGCAGACGTAGGTAGATTGTATGCTGACCATTCCTGTCTGTTCCAGGTGCATGTCAATCTGATGGTGACGGAAGCTCGGATGCAGGCCGAATTGCTGTATGCCTTGAGAGCGGTCAACCGTTACATGACGTAGCCAGGCGCTTCACCTGCGTCCAACCAACCATCTCGACTGTGATTCCAAAACCCAACTACCACACGAAGACCCTGTTCCAGCGGGCTGTGACTTTTCACTGGATACAGAGTCTGATGACCTGACATTTTTTTCGCCTGTGATGATGAACTTCTTACGCTCTAAAGCGAACAAGCATTGACTGAGGGAAGAGGAGTGTTGTGTAGTGCTAGTGCTACTACAGGCATGTGGGAATTTTGTACTTTTCCTACGTGTTGTACAACTGTATGCTGCAGGGCTCTTTTGTGAAGAGCCGACAAAGAACCAGCTAGCAGCAGACTTTGGTCAGTTGAAGCCACAACATCCTCATCAAGTGGATGAACAGATCTGCAGTGAGCTGATCACACAGCCTGGACCAGTGAGTGATCTTCTTACAAGGAACCAGCTGTGAATGTCTTTGGTGTTTGTTTTTAATCAGTAACAAACGACTGCCCTATTCTGGGGCAGATTTGATCAGCTGCAAGAAAACCTGTGATACAGACAGGCGACTAGAAGAGAGTGACTTGAACTAACAAAGACATCTTTTTATCTTGCGAGTCAGAAAAATTGAGATTTGGAGTCCGAGAGGTGGAAACGGGTTACACCTTCCCCACGGCATTGTCTTTTGAGAAACAGTCACGTGTCTGTGAGTGAATGAGTTTGTATGATGTCGGCGCTGAAGCTTCTGCGAAGCGGGAGGCTTGGCAAGAGAAATCTGAGGCATGCTTTGAGTTTGAGTAAGTCAGAGAAAGAGTGAGAGAGTGAAAGACTAAGAAAGAGATGACTGATTTGACTTTCACCTGCCAGTGACTGGAATCTTGCAGAAGTGCACATGTACGATTGAGAGTATTTGAGATCTTACCAGAGTGAAAACTGGCTAAACAAAGCCCAGTTGGTTTGCTTGCTATTTTTAAGCTGTGTACAACAGCGAAGGTTCCCATTTGTCTTTCATCCGGGGCGGTGCTAATTAATGACTACTACTAATGTAGATATGAGATTGTTATTTTCCACTAACAATGAAAACCGTCTGGTAATGATCAGAAAGGAAACTTGATAAACGAGTATGTGACATAAAAATGCGCATGTTTTCCTCGATATCGTCCATTTTGCTGTGTGGTAAACGATAATAGCATTTGCATTTTTCCATGAAGTTGGGCATTTTAACACATCATTCCAATTATGTTGTTAGAAGATCCAATTCCAAGTATACTCGACACAACTAGACTCCATGCCCTGCACCCTTTGTGAATACAAAACATCCATGTACCTCATATTAGTCATAAGCTTCAATTTTTCTTTTAATACCGTTTGCACATTTTCGGAAGTTTTGCAGTGAACTGTCACATTTGGTTTGCCTACAGTTGGTTTTGATTTCCAGGAAATCATTCCCTCCCCCTTCAAAATTTGAATTGTCTGAAGCAAAAAAAGTTGGAAATAGTACTGACGTTGCTGCCATAGAAGACGGTAATGTTGGCTTGTGTAGCTGCCAAATTGCACTGTTCCTAGATGACAAACTGTAATTGTAGTGTAAAGAATAATTGTTAACTGATTAATGGCAAATGTTTGGGAGAACACCAAAAGGTTTTATGCCTCGGTTGTTTTCGTTGTGCTGTGTTATTCACTGGCTTTCACTTTCAGTAACTATGTTTGTGTCATGTTTATCAGCCGACAATCATCAAGCGCAAGCATTTTTGCAGCCTCAGAATCAAAGCGTCTTATGGATTTTAATCATATTTTTAAGGCTTTTTCCCCTTCTCTACTTTCTCCTGCAACCTAAAATTAAAACAATACTGGAGCTTATCAGGGCCTTCAGTTGTGTGTCCATTATCCTGTTATGTTCCATTTTGCATTCCATATTCCATTTCAGTGGAACCCTTGCATGGTGAACTTCAAATGAGCAAAGTGAACAGAATTTTGACACGTGCATTGAGGAAGGAAAGGGAAAAATAACCATTTTTTTTTATTTTAAAGTTGAATTTTTTTTCCTTGCCTACCGTAGCTGTTTGTTGTTGAAGGGCGGTAATATGTGGCTCAACAGGTAGAGCTATGAAATTCATACGTCTTAGTATCTCATCTGTTTAGTGTGTTCTTACATTTCATAAAGTTCTGTGGATTGGTACTAATGGTAGTTGTAGGTGTACATACTTTTTCCATCTCACAGTTGCTGTCTATATATATAGGCTGACTTCTTTTAGGGCATGCATGTTAGGCTTTGTGTTGTAAATTTGGTATAGTTTATTGGTGAGTTGAGTGGGGGTTTTTTTGTTTTTTTTTTAAAAGTAGCATTGATTGTAGGATTTTCAGCATCATTGTCTCCGTCAGTTCAAAATAAAGGGATGCATTCCACCAAGTCTGTCTGTGGAACGTGTGCAACTAGTCATGAGTATACTTCAAATGAGGACTAATGAAAGTAGTATTAGTTGCAAACTTAGTCTGCTGTAGGCTTCCAGTTACCTGATTTTCCAGGGTACGAAAAACACATTTCACCACACATGCCAAAACATAAACGGCAGAAGCGAGTCCTAGTCTGAAGTCAAATGCTATCTTTGTCTCGAACCCTCAACCTTTTCCTCTGGGTTGTTGCATGCTTCTTGACAAATTTCGTACAGGGACAGATGCTCCTTTTTCTGTTTGTCAAGACTGCTGTTTTGGGCGAGCAATGCTTCGTTTCTGTAGGTCATAGTTGCACTTGTAGTTGTAGATCACTGTGTGTAAAGTATATATATAATATATAATTATTGTACTGTTGTAGCTGTAGCATGCACTGTTTTCTGGAAAAGGTTGCACAGACAGCCCTGTGAACAGTTTTCTTCCCCTCTTTTCCTTTACTAGTTTCAGACAACAGAACGCATGGTAAGGTACAAGAGCAGAGTGACCCCTGAACCCCAACCTCTTCCCGCTCTGCCATTGGCAAAACATGAATTTCTTCCTGCCAACCCCTAGCTCCCTTTTCCAAGCGCACAGTATTCACTCACTGACCATGAAGTAACAAGCAGAGATTGGTATCGGCTGTTCGCCTTTTGCTTCCCCTCATCTTTTTTTGCGTCACCAACTCGTACGTTTTTCTAGTGGGAAAACATGGTATGAATAACATCAGTGAGACATCAGCTGTGAATATGTGATTTCTGATGGTGCGTTTTCATGGCCCGGACGGGCTGCTGATACGTAAAGTTGCTACAAACACCAGCCAATGGAGATGTGCTGCCGTGAGAGATTGCTGGTAGCATAACAAGTGATAATATTTCTTATGCCATGAAGAGAGAAACCTTGACCTTGTAAGAGCCATACTTTTGCAAAATATGATTGTTTTTTTCTTGCTGCATATTATTCATTCGTATAATGCCATTTCATATTCCAGCTTTGGAATTGGAGCATAAGCTGTAATAATATGAATGAAAAATCATTTTGAGGTGAGGTTCAATGACCATTTCCAAGGGCCGTTCACACATCACATTTTGATTTGTAACTATAGTGTAATATTATTGAGTACTTGTTCATTTTTGGACGTGACTGACAGACAACAAGTTTCGCTCTTGTATTCTGAAACATAGACCAGTGTTTACACCATTTGTTTTCCTGGCTTAACATACACTTGAAAGCTTAATATTTCATGAACTTCCCGTTTGTGCGACACATATTCAGGCCTGGTGAGATGTAGGCCTCAGCCAACCAAAATACGCTGTTTGAAAAATGTAGATTACAATGCCAGTACACCGAATTCGATGTAAATGACAATTTTAACCTCATCGAAAGATGAGAATAATATGGTTCACCTCATGTGTGATGTTTACACATGTCATTTTCCTCCTATGTGCAGGAATAGATCTTGTGATGAAATATGTACATGCATGTATGGCTCTATATATTTGAAATTGTGCATGCTTCTAATGTACACCTCGTGAGGTGGGTAGCATTTTGTCAGTGACGTCTTTCAGTTTGTGTACATGTATGTAGCAGTGAGGGCTGTTATTTAATCTTTATTGTGATGAAGAGAGTGTTTGCGAGAGAGAGGAGAGAGAGAGAGAGAAACTGAGAAAGAGAGAGAGGGCAGAGAGTGGTTCATGTAAAATGCTTGACTGCTTTGTAAGATTGCGTATGAAACCGACCTGCCAGTGCTGTGTATCTACTTCTGTATGCCGTGCATGTGCGCTGAAAAAGTATGCGTAAACTTAATTAATAAATCTGTGTATTTTGTCAGTTGTGCTTCGGGTAAAAAAAATACAGAATGGGCGAGGTGGACAGCAGTATTATTTTTTGTGCTACTGAACATTCACAGTTCCTTGTATTGCCATGGGGCTGATGATAATATGTTCATGTGTATGGGTGTACTTTGAAAAGTACTCTGCCAATGAAATCATCAAAACCTTCGATTTGCGTTCAGGGGGGAAAATCATTTGGTACCCTGCTACTTTATACTTTGTGAGCTTTTTTTTTGTATTTTGTGTCAACAAAAAAGCGTGGTATTTCGTACGTTTGTGATACGAACGCTTGAAATAAAAAATGGAAAATCATTTTGTGCGTTTAGAAATGATTGTGTATAGTTGGTGAGTGTGTGTGTGTGTGTGTGTGTGTGTGTGTGTGTGAGATACTGGAAAGTAATGGTCAGTGGACACAACTATTTCAGTTTTTACTCCAAAGTGGAACACACACACACACACACACACACACACACACTCATTACAACTGCACCAAGTTTATGACGATATTATACGTATAAAGGATAGAAGATTATGAAAATCTTTTCTTCAGTCTTGTCTTTGCCACACTGCATACACACACACACACACACTTGCACTTAGATCTTTATTACATTTTTTTTTAAATGAACAAAAAGACGCGCATCAGCCACATGTACCATGACAAAGTCAAACGAGAAACAAAAACTGCATGCGTTATTTGCGAAAAAAAAAAAATGCTTTGACTTCGCTGTCACATGAGTCACTCTGCGTAGGTAAATTAATCTTTCAGTGACACCCCTATGGCATATTGACCAACCTGATTCATGCGAACCAACCCGGCAACCAAGCCTAGACCAGCTGATCGAGGTGCAGTGAGATACGTGGGCAGTAGTTCAGCAACGCCTACGAGCCGACTTGTATATTAATAGGTAGGCCCACATGTAGTTCAGAAACACAGAAGATTATCTTGTACATTAGGATAATTGTATGGTGATACACGTATTACAATGCCTTTCACAGTGTTGTACTGACGTACAGCGGACATGTACTGAGGTCAGAAAGTGCGGCGGCGTGCATGACTGACATGATACCAAGGCTTCAGTCCGCATGATGGGAGATTACGCCAATGGTATGCGAGGCTGACTTGCCCGTATCACTAGTGACGGCCAATCCCCTCAGTGTGTGTGTGTGTGTGTGTGTGTGTGTGTGTCTCTCTCTCTCTCGTGTGTGTGTGTGTGTGTGTGTGACAGTGTAAACTGATCGCGGGAAGGCGATAGAAAACGAAGTCGGTGGAGCCGGACTGACTGCTCCCAAATAGCCGCGTAACAACTTGAAACTCAGTGAATCTGTCGGCATGGTTATACGTGTAGTGGTGAATCTGTCAAGAGACACAGGATGCTGACTTCGCTGACTTTCCGGTACAGACCACACTCTCCGCCTCCGCGGCTCCAGATCGGCGGCTGTCAGCATTTTTTTTTTTTTTTTTTTAAGTTTGACTACTCATCGGTACACTGAAACTGAGGCACAACACGATATGGGCCGGGCCTGGCCTTGAATTCCACTTACCTAATAACCTATTGTTTGTGATAACTGCCAGATAAAACACTGAGTGACCCTTCCTAACGTTAGTACATGTCACGTACTTGCTAGTGTGCCGTCAGTCCGGCCATGTAGTGACATGATTTTTTTTTTTTTTTCAGTTTAACTCACTCAGTGAACCGGCCGACCTAAGCCGGAGAGGTTCAGCACAGTTTTACTAGTCAATGCCAGCGGTTCATGTGATAACTGACGGAATGAGGAAGGGACGATAAAGATTCCTAGCTTCACTGAGTGCGTTATGACGTCAGTGACGTCACATTAATGTGACGTCACATATCAGGTAACATGACGTCACCACCGGTTTCTAGCCAGACAAGGCCTAGTTCAGTGAAGGTCAGTACTAGAAAACCTCCTTACAAACCTTGAGGGCCGGAATACGATGCACATCAGCATAAAGCCGCTCAGTGCGTTTCCAGCCGCTACAGGCATTCAGTTTACGTACTTGGAGTCACCATTCAGTCACTGAGTCCCGCCCTGACCTGTTCAGTTCTCAGTCGCAGCTGACTTTGCCAGTCTTGTAAAAACTCCGACCGGCCGGCAACTCCCTTTACTGCTGAGCTCAGTTCAGTCGCCACAGCCTACCTCGTGAGTGAGTGAAGTTTGTCAGTTTGTTCTTTCATCACGGCAGTTCTAGTGAGTTGTCGATCATGATCTCAGCGGCGAAAACTGATGCCGTGCGGCAAACCCGGCGAAGGTACCCAGTACGGTGGGGGGGGGGGGGGACCTAAAGGTCATGGCCAAACCAGTGTTATCCTGGGATTAACATTGCAATAGACAATTACGGTACACTGATGCGGCCGCACTATTTTTAGTCAGTAAAACCGCTGGAACTGAAGTGCGGTTAATTAGGCCAAAATTAATTTCCTTGCGGAGGGAGGGGGGGGATCAGTGGGGGGGGGGATCAGTGGGGGGGGGGGGGGGAATCAGTAATAGTCACCGACGGATGTGATAGTGCCGCGGGGCGGCCACAACCTGACCCGGCCGCTACGGGCTGGGAGGCTACTTAGGAGTTTTAACGTCCTTTTCCGTAACTTGAGGACGACCGGACCCGGCCGCTACACCGCGGAGCTGACTAAATGATAGAGCTGCCGCGGTTAACCGGTTTACCGGTTTTAACCGGTTCTCATTTGAACCGGTTCGCCGAACCGGTTCGAGTTGTCGCGAACCGGTGTTTTGGTCATAGTACACGTACTAAAGTTACTTAAGTCATCTTTTTTCTTCTAATTTCTTCTTGGCGGCCGCTGGAATTCTTGTAACGTATCTGCAGATCTTGTAGTCTCGTCTGTATCCTACTCTATAACATAAGCTGGGGTTGGGGGAGGAGGAGGAGTGGGGGGGGGTGGGGGGGGGGGGGGTAATGTTGACATTTTTTCCGCATTGATGTGAAACTGCTGGTTGGGTTATGGGTGTGAAAGGGACTAAGAAACTAAGAAAGGGTCAACTCTGTAATTTTGCACTCTGTCAAATTTAGTCTTCCAGGGTGGGGCTGCAGCGAGATATGATTGATATTTGATAAGTTGTTATGACGCAATTACTGAAGAACACAGAAACTGAAAGGAAAGCCACGCGTTTCGAAACGATTTCCTAGAATTGTGCTGGTTTTTTGTTTTTGTTTTTTTTTTAATTATTTCGCGTTTAGTAGGATTAGTGGATGCTGTATATGGCTTTTATTTTCTAACTTTTATTTTGATGTAATTTTTTTATTTCACGTTTGTTTCAAGTATTACTAGTGGATGCTATGTTAGTAAGGAAATTAAGAACTTTTATTTTAGAAAAAAAACTTTAATTTCACATTTAGGCCCAAGCCCTCTAGAGCAGAGGACTTAAAATATGAATTATGGGCTGAAGTAAGTTTATATTTTGGGGGGGGGGGGCGGGGGGGCGGGGGGGGGGGGGGGGGGGGGGAATTATGGTCAGGTTGCGTTTGAGAAGTTTTTGTTCAAGAAAATACAGCAAAGTGGTCAAAACTTTAGATTTGCTTTCTTTCTTTCTTTCCTGCCTTCTTTCTTTCTTTCTTTCTTCGTCCTCTTCTTCTTCTTCTTCTCCTCCTCCTTATTCTTCTTACAAGTTCTTCTTCTTCTTCTCCTCCTCCTTCTTCTCCTTACAAGTTCTTCTTCTTCTCCTCCTCCTCCTCCTCCTCCTTACAAGTTCTTCTTCTTCTTCTCCTCCTCCTCCTCCTTCTTCTTCTCCTTACAAGTTCTTCTTCTTCTCCTCCTCCTCCTCCTCCTCCTTACAAGTTCTTCTTCTTCTCCTCCTCCTCCTTCTTCTTCTCCTTACAAGTTCTTCTTCTCCTCCTCCTCCTCCTTCTTCTTACAAGTTCTTCTTCTTCTCATCCTCCTCCTCCCCCTCCTTCTTTTTTTCCTTACAAGTTCTTCTTCTTCTTCTTCTCCTCCTCCTCCTTCTTCTTCTCCTTACAAGTTCTTCTTCTTTTCCTCCTCCTCCTCCTTCTTCTTACAAGTTCTTCTTCTTCTTCTCCTCCTCCTCCTTCTTCTTCCTCTTACAAGTACTTCTTCTTCTTCTCCTCCTCCTTCTTCTTCTCCTTACAAGTTCTTCTTCTCCTCCTCCTTCTTCTTCTCCTTACAAGTTCTTCTCCTCCTCCTCCTCCTCCTTCTTCTTCTCCTTACAAGTTCTTCTCCTCCTCCTCCTCCTCCTTCTTCTTCTCCTTACAAGTTCTTCTTCTTCTCATCCTCCTCCTTCTTCTTCTCCTTACAAGTTCTTCTTCTCCTCCTCCTCCTCCTTCTTCTTACAAGTTCTTCTTCTTCTCATCCTTCTCCTCCCCCTCCTTCTTCTTTTCCTTACAAGTTCTTCTTCTCCTCCTCCTCCTCCTTCTTCTTCTCCTTACAAGTTCTTCTTCTTCTCCTCCTCCTCCTCCTTCTTCTTACAAGTTCTTCTTCTTCTTCTCATCCTCCTCCTCCTTCTTCTTCTCCTTACAAGTTCTTCTTCTTCTTCTCCTCCTCCTCCTTCTTCTTCTCCTTACAAGTTCTTCTTCTTCTTCTCCTCCTCCTCCTCCTTCTTCTTCTCCTTACAAGTTCTTCTTCTTCTCCTCCTCCTCCTCCTTCTTCTTCTCCTTACAAGTTCTTCTTCTTCTTCTCCTCCTCCTCCTCCTTCTTCTTCTCCTTACAAGTTCTTCTTCTTCTTCTCCTCCTCCTCCTTCTTCTTCTCCTTACAAGTTCTTCTTCTTCTTCTCCTCCTCCTCCTCCTTCTTCTTCTCCTTACAAGTTCTTCTTCTTCTTCTCCTCCTCCTCCTCCTTCTTCTTCTTACAAGTTCTTCTTCTTCTTCTTTTCATCCTCCTCCTCCTCTTTTTTTCTTGTCTGTTTGTTCGTTTTGTGTGTTTGTTTGTTTAGCCAGGATTTATTTTTGACGACTAGCGATCAGTTTACTGCAGCCTGATCGCTGATGCACTTGAACACACACACACACACATATATGTGAACACGCATCGCATAAAACGCCAATATTTTTGCAGACCTCAAACACCTTTTGGTGATGACTGAACCGGAAAAAACACCGGTTTAAAAAACCGGTTTGAAGTTAAAAAACCGGTTAAAAACCGGTTTGGATTTTTGAACCGGTTCACAGCTCTACTAAATGACAATAAGAAATGAGCCGGCTGAAAGGTACAACTGTGTTTGCTAGGACCACAGTACCATTCCTTAGTACTACTGTACTTGGGTGCTGTGTGTAGTGCCGGTGCAGTCACGGAACTGACTCCATGATCTGAACATCACTTCAGTCCAAAGCGTGTGTGTCAGTCGGTATGTCAGTCTCAGGACAGACTCAGTTGAACTGTGAATAGTTGTTAGCCGGTCTGCAGCCGACTGATTACGGCCATTTTCCGCGGCCAGTGTCAGGGCCGGTGGTCAGAGAGAGAGAGAGAGAGAGAGAACGAACGCCTTTATTTTACAAGGATAAAAGATTAGGCACCGGCGCAGGCCTTTCTTCCATCTTGTCCTTGTTATACTACAACTAGTAGGATACAACTAAATAAACACACACACACACCGGCACACTGACACACACACTGTGACACACACACACACACACACACTGACACACACACACACACACACACACACACTGACACACACACACACACACACTGACACACACACACACACACACACACACACACACACCGTGACACCGCCGGCGCCACTGACACTGACACTGACACCGGTACACACACACACACACACACACACACACACACACACTGCAAATCAGTACATGATATTCAAGGAAGGAAATGAACAGGGAGAAAAAACAAAAATAAAAAATAAACCGACCATGCGATTACATACATCAAGCAATACTAACAAATGATCAATATGTCCATAAAGCCGGCAATAAGGAGAGAGAGAGAGAGCGGAGAGAGAGAGAGAGAGAGAGAGAACCAACACCACAGAGAGAGAGAGAGAGAAGGGGGGGGGGAGTAATGTAATTTTCGCAGTTCACGCTATAAGACCTGATTGTGAGCACCTGACCTTGGCCCCATCTGCGTGACCCGAACCGCCACGTGACATCAGGCCTTGGCCACATGCTTCGGCAGCGCTCATTGGTCGACGCAAAGGCCAGCGAAAGAGATGATTGGTTCCAAGCAGATGCTGCTAACGGTTCGCGGTGTGGACAGGTGAATGAAAAAATAGTGGAGACACGCCTGGGTCGGAGAAAACTTACGCCACTGTCATGTGCTTGCAGTCAGACTAGCCGCGGACCATAAGCCGGTGTCACAGGTTATTTCGGAACCGGACGAATGGGAACCATTCCGATTTATCCTGGCCCTGGTGGCAAGATTTTTCAGAACCACTGATTCCGATTTATCTTGACTCTAGTGACAGGATATTTGGGAACCACCAGGATAAATGGGAATGGTTCCGAAATATCCTAGGATTTTTGGGAACCGGTTCCGAGTTATCCTGGTTCCTAAATATTCTACGACACCGGCGCAGTTGTACGTACTTACTTACTTAGGCCCTTGGCTCCACGTGGAGCATAGGCCATCGACAACCCTTCGCCATCGCACTCTGTTCTGGGCTAGTCTTGCCACTCCAGTCCAGTTGGTACCCTGCTTACATAGCTCTGCCTCAGTGTCCCGCCTCCAGCTGTTGCGAGGCCGGCCTCTCTTCCTTTTCCCCTGTGGGTTCCATGTCAGGGCTTGGCGTGTGGTGCTGGATGCTGGCTTCCTGAGGGTGTGTCCAATCCAGCCCCACTTCCTCCGCAGGATCTGCTTGGCCACTGGTTCCTGCCCCGCTCGCTCCCACAGCTCTTCATTCCGGATCTTCTCTGGCCATCGGATGTTGAAGATGCGCCTCAGACAGGTGTTGAGAAATGTCTGGATCTTCTGCTGCATGGTCTTCGTTGTCCTCCATGTTTCGCATCCGTAGAGCAGAACCGACTTCACGTTGGAGTTGAAGATGCGAAGTTTGGTTCTTATGCTGACAACTTTGGATGCCCAGACGTTCTTCAGCATGACCATCGCTGCCCTTGCCTTGCCGATTCTGGCTGTGACGTCTCGGTCTGTGCCTCCCTGTCCATCAACCACACTTCCCAGGTAGACAAAGGACTCTACCTCCCTGATGGGCTCTCCACCGACTGTGACTGGTGTGTTGGCAGTGGTGTTGATCTTCATCAGCTCGGTTTTCTTCCTGTTGATCTTGAGCCCTGTTCCGGCTGATGTGGCTTCCAGGCGCGTAGTCTTGTCCTGCATCTGGCTGTGGCTGTGAGACAGGAGCGCCAGGTCGTCTGCGAAGTCGAGGTCATCCAGCTGCGTCCAGAGTGCCCACTGTATCCCGTTTTTCCTGCCTGCTGTAGTGGTCTTCATGATCCAGTCGATGACCAGGAGGAAGAGGAACGGGGACAACAGGCATCCCTGGCGGACTCCGGTCTTCACCTCGAAGCTTTCTGACAACTGGCCAGCATGAGCAATCCTGCAGCTCATGTCTTGGTAGGTGCACTGGATCAAGGAGATGATCTTCCCGGGAACTCCATAGTGCCTTAGCAGCTTCCACAGTGCCTCTCTGTCTACACTGTCGAAAGCCTTCTCATAGTCTATGAAGCTGATGTAGAGAGGGGAGTTCCACTCCAGTGACTGCTCCACAATGATGCGTAGGCTGGCAATCTGGTCAGCGCAGGACCTGTTCCTGCGAAAGCCCGCCTGCTGGTCTCGGAGCATGGGGTCGACTGCCTCTCTCATCCTCTCCAGTAGAATTCTGTTGAGAACCTTGCCTGGCACTGACAGGAGCATGATCCCTCGGTAGTTGCTGCAGTCCCTGAGGTCCCCTTTCTTTGGCAGCTTGATGACGATCCCTTCTTTCCACTGGGCTGGCACCTCTTCCTTCTCCCAGATCTTGCTGAAAAGGCTGTGCAGCATGTTGACGGCTGTCTCTGTGTCTGCTTTGATGGCTTCTGCTGGTATCTCGTCCGGCCCTGCAGCTTTCCCATTTCTCAGTGTCATGATGGCTTTCCTGATCTCCGCCTTAGAGGGCTTGTCACAGTTGATGGGTAGTTCTGTCTCTGCTGGTGGGATGTCTGGTGGTGTTTCAGGGATGGGGCGATTTAACAGCTCCCTGAAGTGTTCTGCCCATCGCTTCAGCTGTTCCTCAGTTGTTGTCAGTGGGTGCCCGTTCTTGTCCTTCACTGGTTTGTCTGTCTGCTGGAATTTGCCCGCGAGCTTCTTGGTCACCTGGTACAGGTCTTTTAGATTCCCTTGTCGGGCTGCTTCCTCTGCTTGACTGGCCAGGTTGTCGATGTAGTCCCTCTTGTCCTTCCTGGTGCTCCTCTTCACTTCTCTGTCAGTTGCTGTGTATTCCTCTTGTGCCTTTGCCTTAGCTCTTCTTGTTCGGCTCGTGTTCAGTGCAGTTTTCTTCTCTTTCCTAACTTCCAGCTTCTGGATGGTATCAGCAGAGATCCATTCCTTATGTTGGGTCTTTCTCTTGCCAAGGACCTCTTCGCATGTGTCGTGCCAAAGTTTCTTGCTGTGTTCCCAGTGTGTCTCGATGTCCATTTCACTGTCTTCTATCAGGTCTTGCAGTGGCTGGAACCTGTTGGAAAGGCTGATCCGGAATGCTGCTTGTGTGTCTGTGTTCCTGAGTAGTCCAACGTTGTACCTGGTCCGTGTGTTGTTGGCGTTGGTGTGCCTCTTAAGCCGAAGTCTCAATGTTGTTGCAAGAAGGTGGTGGTCTGATGATACATCGGCACCCCTCATCACGCGCACATCCCGCCACGATCTCCTGAACTTCCGGCTGATGCAGATGTGATCAATCTGGTTCTCCGTGACATGGTCCGGTGATCTCCATGTGGCCTTGTGGATGCGCTTGTGTGGGAAGATGCTGCCTCCTATCACTAGCTGGTTCAGGGCACAAAAGTTTGCAAAGCGCTCGCCATTTTCGTTCATCTGTCCCAGTCCGTGTGTTCCCATGGTGTCCTCGTAGCCTGTGTTGTCTGATCCAATCTTGGCGTTGTACGTACACGCGTCCAAACTCAGTTTGTATATCACCGACTCACTTAGGGGCCGTTCGGCGCCGGATGAGGTCAGTGGACCTTGCAATGAAATCAAGTCAATGAGTTGTTGCACGTATATGCTGCCTTCCAGGCCGTTGACTCGAAATATAGTTGAAATTTACTTGAAATCTGTATAGTGTTTATATCGTTGAAATCTGTTGGCAATGCTATGAAAGACTGAGGCCGGGGCAACGCCGGAAACTCTGACCGTCTACTCAGTAGATACTCACCGTGATCATTCTAAAATAAGAAAGCTTCGAATTGAAAGAAAACAAAATACTGTGGATTAGATCGCGACTCACACTTGAAACTGACTACATTTTTGCACCTCAACTTCAAGTGAAGTCTTGAATGGGCTCAGTAATCATTGCATCTTTGCTAAGCCAAGTCAGTTATGTTTTTGAGTGGTTTTGCTCAGTCCGTCGTGAGTGCGCCTGTATGCTCGAACTCAGTTCAAGCGAATACTCTATCACAGTCGTGATGACTAGATTACCTTCGTAGTACAGCTCTTAATGCCATACAACTCATGCTGTTTACACTTTGCGCGAGCGGTCGTCGGAACACTGATTCTGCAAAATTAATTCTACGATTGTTGTTACACTGCGGCTGGGGCGTTCACGGCAGTGTGGTCGCCGCGTCAGTCCCTGATCGAGTACTCTTCTCAGTGTTGGCCGGCTCGATCAGCGCGGCTAGCATTACACTGAGACGCTGTCACTGTCCAGGTGTAGGAAGTGTGATGATATATACCACGATAACACTCCTTGGAGTGTCAAAGACTAATTTCTCCAAGTAGGACTGACAATAAAGCTCTCTTGTTCTTACTCGAGCGCTCGGAGAGGTAATTGTCGGAGTTTTGTCGAAGTTGACCGGCGGAGCAACTTTCACCCTAGCCACATGGCACTTGTACCTTAAAGATCTAAGCTCCCAACAAAAAGCTTTCCGAACTGTGAAAAAAATTTACAGAGTCGACCGTGCAAGCACAGTCAACTCTGTCACAGTTGCAGAGTTTTCAGCGTCCCTGAAACCCCAATAAAAGCCGAGAGGGCAGCCTGATTTCACAGCTCAGTTTGCGTTTTGACACTGAGCGAGAAAGATCGTGCAGCACTCAACATCCGCTAGACACTGTAGCGATGTGTCTCGCTCACTGACCAAAAGCCAAATAATGTCACGGCAAACTTGTGCTCTTGTTTTATAAGGGTCCCCGAAGCGCTGAAAACCGGCTCTGCAACTGTGACAGAGTTGACTGGATTATGCACAGTCGAAGGACTCGCAGTTTTAAAAAAACGCAATGTTTGCGGCTTTTTGCTGAGATTGCAGACCTTAACTCGGCCAGATTTCGCCTGATCTAGTGACTCCAGTTTGACAAGTGAAGTGCAATGAACCGTGTCACCACTTTCAGTTGTATAATTGAGTTGACTACCCATGCGTAGCGCCAGCTGACACTGACTGCCTGAACGCCGCCAGCAGGCAACGTGACTGGAGACAGATTCACCTGATATGCAAATGAGTTTTTAAAGACTGAACACTGTCCGACTTTTCTAAGCTCACAAAGACCGTCAGTGGTACATGTATTGAGGTTGAACACAAATTACCACAACATGAAAGCTTCATTGTACTTTTTAAACACGCAGTTTCATTTTTTTGTGGTTAAATGATCTGTTTCTGAAGTTCAAATTAGTTGGACGTTTTCATGTAGATTCGCTCAAAGGTTACTAATGCGGCTACACTCTTTAAAAAAAAAAAAAAAAAATCCATAATGGAGGCCCGGGACCCTCATCATCATCATCATCATCGTGCTGTGATTGACCGGATAACGCCGGTGAAAGTCACGATGTTCGTAACCGCCCCGCTGAGATTGAAAACTGCCACTTTCGAAGCTGTGGAAAGGGAGCCGGGGTGGCGGAATGGTAGAGCATTGGACTTCTAATGCTCGGGTCGTGAGTTCGTATACCCGGCTGGGGCCAAATATTTGTGCTGGCTTTTTTTTTCATCGTTGCCCTGTCTTTGGCTGTTATCACCCGTATGTGGTGGAAAAGGATGTTAAACCCCCAAACTAGAGCCCCGGCTTCGGAGATTAGGCGCTATAAAAATCCTCATTATTATTATTATTATTAAAACAAACAAAAAAAGTTAAAAAAAGGTGGAATACGTGCGCGGTACGAAATGTGTTAAACTCTCAATACAAAGCTGTACACTGCAGGTTGACTTCCCGGGTAATGCGTGTATAGATTATACAATGACCCGGCATTGCCCTGGA
>JACVVK020000176.1:380000-390000 GCA_018292915.2 Batillaria attramentaria | reverse complement strand
AGTGGTATCTGTGTAACAAGTTCCTAATGGCCCAACGACAAAAGAATGAGGGGTTAGGTGGGTCGATGCTAGCATTGCCAAAACTCTGAACATTGGAATTGGTTTTAATTCACCCTACACATACATCTTTGGCTGCTGGAGTTTTGTGATTTTTTTTTTTTTTTGGTGGTGGTGGTGGTGGTGAATTTTAAAGCATTTCTAGGGTGTCACGTGTAGCGTTATGTGTAATAAGCATATATAGCATTTTTTTCGAAAACCGTACCTGCATTGTGAAGCCTTTTGGAACAGCTGAGCTTGTGAATGCGCCAGCATACGTACACTCAAAACAGACTACGTTAACGATAAGTAGAGCCCTGAATGCATTTGAATCGTCCCTGAATCGTGCGGGACTGTTTTTGTGGTGTCTAACATAGTACCACGTATACATGCACAGTAACAGCCTTACACAAGCTGGCTTACCGAGCCAACACAAACCGAAACGCAAGCCGCACAGCCGGGACAGTGTCTGTCAGGACCTCGTTGTCTAGTGCGGATGACTAGGACAGATTTTTGCTGTTGTAGTTCTCGTTCGCACGGCCAGCAGACATCAGTGTGCATGTATACGTGGTACTATGTTAGACACCACAAAAACAGTCCCGCACGATTTGTAAGCATAGAAATGTCGGAACAAGCGTCTTTAACTTCTGAGTCTGCACTCCGTTGAGGCGGATGTGGCACCTCGCTGTTAGGACCTTTGAGGAGGAGTTTGCAGGGATATGGTCGGTGTTGGCGTCGGAAAGCCGAAGAATTTGGAGAAGTACAGAATAATTCGTCTGCAGGCCCTCGTTTTGCTTTCAAGACTAATCTTTCTGAGAACGAACTGGGGATCTGAGATGCCAGTCGTACACTGTACACTGACACTTGCCACTCGGCGAAAAGGAATCAGAGGCGCCGGAAGATGTTGGGGGAGGGGGGGGCAGAATCTCAGAGGGGGGAAAGGCCAGAGCCAGTGAAAGGAAGGACGTTTGCCCGGAGAAAGTGAAAAGCGGGGGGGGGGGGGGGGGGGCGTTCAGATGCTGCGCAGACAAAAAACCTTTCCGAACCAGGGAGCCAGTGAAAGGACGGACGTTGCCCGATGAAAGTGAAAACCGGGGGGGGGGGGGGGGGGGGGGGGGGGGGGCGCGAAAAGTGATTATCAGACGACTTTCTGCCAAGTCGTTTTAATATTTCATGCAACGGCTAAACTGAGTTCTCTGTTTGGTGGGATGAGGAGAAACCAGGAAGAGGGGGAGGGGGGGTAGGGGAAGGGAGGGGGGGGGCAAGACCATGGCTTTGCCCTCCCTCTTGCCATAGTCACCTGAATTTTCCAGGGGGGGGGGGGGGGCAAAAAGATACTCTTGCCCCCCTGCTTGGGTACAGTGGGGGGGGGCAGCTGCCCCCCCCCCCCCCCCTGCCCCTGCCCCCCCCCCCCCCCCCCCCCCCCCCCGGTTCCGGCGCCCCTGGGAATCTGAAAACTGAATCACCCACCAGTGTCCCAGAAACACTGACATCATCTGGTCAGTTGTCGTCTGTGATGGCTGAACATTTTCTAGCCAGAGACACAAGAGTTACCTCCCTGCGCATGTTTGCGCATGCTGATTAGATACTACAACAGTTACACGGTTAACGGCTGTCCCTTGAAAACTGAACGCCCAGTCAGCAATTTCTCACTGGCCTGTTTTGGCACTTTGTTGAATGTTTACTTGTGTTCTCTTTGGGATCGTGATCCTACACGCTCTCCCCCTCAACCCCGCCCCCCACCCCCTCCACCCCTTTCATCAAACACTACCCTCCCTCCCTCCCCACTGAAGACCTGTCGTCTTCTCCCCCTCTTTCGTGCGCCATCACACCAGATGTGCGACAAAACGCACGAGCAAATGTTGACAAGGGAAACCGCCTCCACCGAAACCCAAGTAACTGTTTGCTGACCAGT
Organism: Batillaria attramentaria; assembly: GCA_018292915.2. Taxonomy (NCBI): domain Eukaryota; kingdom Metazoa; phylum Mollusca; class Gastropoda; family Batillariidae; genus Batillaria; species Batillaria attramentaria. The sequence goes on along the minus strand of JACVVK020000176.1, from coordinate 388,049 downwards.
TGCTTAGAGAGGGGCCTTCGGGTTAAAATCTGGTACAGCAGGCTTTTTTTTTTTTCCTTCTTCTTCTTTCGTGGTCAGTGTTTGCAACGCTGTCGGTCTATCAACTATTACGGGGCCACCAGACCGTAGACTGACACCTTCGAAACACTCTCACAAACTGTTTGAGGCAATGTGTACCTGAGAACGAAGCCTTTGGGGCGAGATACGCGGCCGACTTGTCGCGGTCCATTTTTATTTCTCCACTTTTTTCCCCTTTTATTACTGATCTATGCTGGTAAAACAGCACGCAATGCTACTTGCAATTTTTTTTAGTTAAAAAAGTCTTTTTATTTTTATTTTTATTGTGGTACCTATTTACTTATTTAGTTTATGTGTACGGCCCTACCTGTGTTGTGTGTTTTTTTCTGTGCCATAACTGCTATTTACATACCTTTTGTTATTGATGTATGCTGGTACACCAGCACATAGTGCAACTTTAACATGTCCTTGTTTTAAAGTTAATAAATTTGCATGTCATTTATTGTGGTATCTATTTACTTATTAAACGTTTGTATACGACCCTGCCTGTTTTTCCTGTAAGCTGCTATTTACGTATGTATGTGTAAAAATATCAAAATGAAAGGTAGTGAATAAAAAGAGGAAAGATAATGAAGGGAGGGCAAGGTGAAAAGACAAAAAAGGGAAACACACACACACACACACACACAGAGACACACACACACACACACACACACACACACACACACACACACACACACCGAAAAAAGGAAAGAAGAAAAAAAAATCGAAAATGGCTTTTATGCCTTGAGCCAGAAACCCTCTTACTAATACTGACGTCCGCCAACGGTTAACTGCGGTACCACTGGCGTCATCATCTCCCATTACTGTCATCATCCACCATCATCAACCCCTCACCACCGCCGTCCAGCAACACCCATCGTCCAAAACACCACCAACGACAGCAGGTACACTACAGCAAAATTCGTTTAATTCATTGTGCGTAGCCATCGGACTGTTCAGACAAACATCATAGCGATGGAGGCAATGAAGCCAGCGACAATGTGTGTGGTGTTTTATAAATATTAATATTTTGTTCTCTCTCATGAAACGCACAACAACAGGCAGCTGTATTTAATGAGACACACGAACAACAGGTGGAATATTCACGAACAAAGTGAAAGGTCCATGGACATTCAGTTTAACATTCTGTGTTGGTTGGTTAGTTGAAGTGTAAACTGGCTTACGCTGCCATTTGTATGCTCACAGATCGCCAAGAACAACCGAAATATGACAGCATTAGTATATTTTAACATACTTTCCCGCTCCGTCCGGAAACTGGCTCGCATGCATGCAATCCCTTCTGAGGTTGAATAGTGTGCAGGGCCCGTATGCAAAACTCGAGGTTAAATTTAACCCACGGTTACGGGCTTAACCCAGTCTAGGACAAAAGAAACCCCAAAAGAAACTTAAATAAAAAAAGGAAGCGAAGACAGGTAGGAAAAAAAATCCTTCTATAACGGCTTAGGCACCATGGTGGAATCGACCCACTTCCTGGTTAAACAACAACAACAACAACAACAACAACCCAGAAATTTTAACCCTAGAGCTAGCTTAGTTCGAGTTTAGACTTTAACCCAGGGCTAAAATCAATAACCTCGACTTTTACATACGGGCCCTGGCCTTCTTCTCGTTGCCCCGTCTTTGGCATCACCCACGGGGTGGAAACGGACAATAAACTCCCTCCCCCCCCTCCCCCCCCCCACACACACTCCCCACCCTGTAATGCATGCTCGCTCCGTGACCTCTCACTCCCCTCGTGATACCAGCAGCAATCGGATCACTCCTTTGTTCTGCTCGAGTGAAGCGCCTCACAGAGAGAGCAGCGGCAATACAATCGGTTCGCCGCCATACGTACCAGAGTTCACGCCTCTCAGTGGCCTAGCTGGCAGATTTCACTTCGGCATCCTGTACCCGAATTTGGGTCGAATATTTACTGTGAGAAAGTCTGTGAGGGTGGTTGGGGGGGGGGCGTGTTTGGGGGTTTAACGTCCTTTTCCACCACAGACGGGTGATATCAAAGATGGGGCAACGATGAAAACGCCACTGAGCACAAATATTTGGCCCCCAGGCAGGATTGGAACTCACGACCCGAGCATTGGAAGTCCAACGCTCTACCATTCGGCCACCCCGGCTCCCCAACAAAACCCGTGAACCGAGCAGCTGGGTAAAAACACCTGTTTATGATTCATATATTTATATAAAAATATTTATAATCATAATTATTATTAGTAGTAGAATTAGTAGCAGTACTAAAACCACGAGGCAATGAGAAAAGGATCTCCATGGAGTCGGGATGAGATGGGATGGGATGGGGTGGGGTGGGGTGGAGTGTGTGGAGGGGGGGGGGAGGGGAGTGTATTCTTCACCTCTTTTCACCATCGCAATGTAGCGACAAAAGGAGTTAACTGTGTTTTGTAGCAGGCTTACCCCTCACCATAAAGATAAGAAACAGATATCACACGCCACTGATAAAACGACAAAGAGTGAGTCACAGAACATTTTGTTGTGTGTGTGGAGAGACATTAATTCACCTCTTGAACAACAGTCAATGCAGACAGGCTTTCAGACAAGCCGCTTTTTATGGTTTGTAGAGGAGCGAGGAACAGCAGATAAGGATACCGACCCAACATCATAACAAAACACTAAATCACAGGGTTTAAAACTACAGCACGGATCCCATAATAATAGGTCACAAAACAGCTCATCCGGCACAGCAGGACTTGGCCTAGAAACTGAGTCGGACATGTGAGACTAGAGACATGAACAGAACTAAAGGCTACGGAACACAGATACAGATTTCACTGGCAAAGAAAACGCTGTCTATTCCAATTACATGTAGACATAACGCTGGGCGTGACATGCTAGAAATGCTTTACTGACCCCCCCCCCCCAAATAAAAACATAAATAAAATTTAAAATATTAAAAAAAAATTAAATCACAAAAATCCAGCAGCCAAAGACTCACGTGTAGAGCTATTTTTTTTACTCCAATATTCCGGGTTTTTTTGTTGGGGGGGGGGGGGGTGTTGTTGTTGTTGTTGTTGTTGTTTGCAACGTTAGCAGCGACCACATACCCCCCCTCATTCGTCTGTCGTCTGCTAGCTCTTGTGCCAGCCGCGCATGAATACAAATAGTCCACATGCCACGCTCATTTTTCACTGTTTTTTTGCTATTACCTGGCATGTTACTTATTTACAAAGCCAACCAAAAAAAGCCCCAGATTGCCACTTCTTACTCTGCACACAAATTTAAACAGGGGCAAAAATTCTCTACTATATTTAGCGGAATTCTTACTGCATGCCGCGAAGGCTATTCGTGGTGCGTAACCAAAGGGTACGTTTGGGCGGAGGAGAGGAGAGGAGAGGGAGGGGGGAGGGAGGCAGCCGGGGGGTGGGTGGGGGTTGACCCATGGATCAGCTGTTGGCAGGGGCAATCAAGGGGGGAGTTTACCTACAATCCCTGCACGAACACCTGAATCAGCTGATCATTCACCTGAGAATTACCTGGGGACTCTGACTCATCTGGCAGCTCCCCTTACCTTAGCGGTGACACGAACAGTCAAGCCGGCCGTTGTGATCAGCTGATACCCACCGGTTGCCCGGTTTCGTCCGAGTTATTTACAGACCTCTCTCTCACTCTCTCTTTCGGGGGAGTCGGTGGCTCAACGGTTTGAGCGTTGGACTCGAGATCGAAAGGTATCTGGTTCGAATCTCGACAAGGCCAAAATTTGTACAGGCCTTTTTTCCCACGTTGCCCCGCTTCCACTGACTGTGAACTGGATCTGTTTGTTGTAACGTGTCCATTACAGTCAAGGATCATACATAAAATGTGGCCGACCTGGCAGTCTGACTGGATTGAGTAAGTGTTCAGCTGGACTGTACAGTTAAGGTAGCTATCCCCATCCCCTATAACCTGCTCCCTAGGGCCGTCTGCAATCACCTCGTTGTGGCATGGACGATAAACCCCAGCTAACCAACCTCTCTCTCTCTCTCTCAGTCTCCCCCCCCCCTCCCCCCGGGGGGGGGGGGAAGCGCGTCACCGTGGTGCAACCCCACCCAATACCTATCATATATTTTTACAATTTTGCTGAGGGAGGAAAGCCGGATAACCCCGGTAGCCAGAAAAAACAACAACAACAACAACCAAAAAAAAAAAAAAACGGTATCACATATCACAAGCTCGACCTGGGCTCGAACCCACGCTTCATCGCCATGACATTGGTGACGGCCGTTCAGTAGCGCAGCGACTAAATCCGTCGCGCTACCTTTTAGACCACCGCTCACCCAGTCTGACTGGGCTGAATTCGTGTTCAGCTGGCCTGTTGGCATGTTCCCTTAAGGATAGCTGTCCCTTCGCCCCCATAACCTGCGCTTGACTGTCGTCTCCAGTCCCTCTTGTGGCGGGGATGTTAAACCCTGGCGGCTTACCTACCTACCTCCCTACCATCGGATTGGCTGGTTGGCTATTGATCTCAGTCACCCTTACAGCATTAATTTATATCAGCCTCTGACATCGGTCATAGCCGGGTTCATTTCCGAAATGACCGATTATTTTCTTACCAAGGCCGGACATACTTATGTCCTATCATTTCTTCACCACGGTGGACGATATTCAGGACAAATATCCTCAGTATACTGTTACGGTCTTCCAGGATATATGTCCCGTCATCATTCCCACGGATATGAAGCCATGTCCTTATGTGGTGAGTGAATTCTGTTCCGATCTGGAAGCCAGAACCCCCCCCCCCTCCCCACCCCCTCCACTATTTGCCCTGTCCTTCAAACTTGTAGAGCAGCCGAGCCGGGACAGTCAAATGCTAGAGCGTTGCACTTTCAATGCTCGGGTCGTGAGTTCGAATCCTGGCTGGGGCCAAATGTTTGTGCCGGCCTTATTCTACGGTTACCATGTCTTTGCTATCATCCGTACGTGGTAGAAAAGGACGTTAAACTTCCAAACGCCCACCAGTTTGAAGAGCAGATATCCACACCGGGCAACAGTTGCGAGTAAGTCAGTCAGTGGCCAGGTAATTGTTGAAACTGAAGGACGCTTCGAACCAACCAGCTGCCCACGACAAAAGTTTGCTGTTCCGGATTAAAGGTCTGCAATCTCAGCAGAAAACCGCAAAGATTGTGTGTGTGTGTGTGTGTGTGTGTGTGTGTGTGTGTGTGTGTGTGTGTGTGTGTGTGTTAAAACTGCGACTCCTTCGACTGTGCATAATCCAGGCAACACTGTCACAGTTGCAGAGTTTTCAGCGCTTCGGGGACCCTTATAAAACCAGAGCACGAGTTTGCCGTGACATTATTTGGCTTTTGGTCAGTGAGCGAGACACATCACTACAGTGTCTAGCGCCGGGATGTTGAGTGCTGCACGACCTTTCTCGCTCAATATCAAAACGCAAACTGAGCTGTGAAATCAGGCTGCCCTTGGCTTTTATAGGGGTTTTAGGGACGCTGAAAACTCTGTACATGTGACAGAGTTGACTGTGTATTTTGCGCAGTCGGACACTGAGCTCTTTAAACCACACTGTTTGTGGCTTTTTCCTGAGATTGCAGACCTTTAACTCGTGTTCCAGTCGCTCAGAGACACTGAAAAATGCGGTTGAAAAACATAAACCCACGAGCTGAACTTTCCGTGAACTGTATGGCCGATGCCAACGTCAGGTGACGCCACGCGCAGATGCAACGCTACCGTTTTTGCGGAAAGTGACACGCTGTAAGACAATTAAGCTAAACGCACACGCTGCGAGCCTTCCGGAGCCGTCGTACGCTGGTCGAACAGCTTTTCTGTTTCTCTGTTTCTGTTCACGCGAAGCGGACTGCGTGCAGCGAGCGGACTGTGCCGCCGGCCTGGCGCTGGACAATACACAAAGAGCGAAAGCGCAAGGTCAGCGGCGATTGGCTGGCGTGGCGAGAGAGAGAGAGAGAGAGAGACACACACACACACACACACACACACACGCACACACACACACACACACACACACACACACACACACACACACACAAAACAAAAACAAAAACAACCGTGTTTTGTTCACTGGCGAGCCGACGGCGTCATGATTCAGTGCCTCTGGCGAGCCGATTTAATTGACTGGGAGTGCATTTTACCGCTGGTAGGCGTGTAAAATTGCCACGTCTGACAGGCCTCTAACGGCAGCTACGACTGCACAGTCGCCGGACACCACGTCTGACAGACCTCTAACGGCAGCTACGTGTGCACTGTCGAACAGCAGCAAATATTGCACTCAGCAGCGATGGCAACCGACAGCGTGTTTCACAAAACTGGCAGCTCTATACAACAACTGACAGGCGTAAGGGTACAAATTGACCGTGGGGTCATGTCTGGTGTTTGTTTCAGTGCCTTTGACTGCAATTGTTCATCTGCATCAGGCCGGGTAGTGCATGTCAGTGTGTGTTTGTGTGTGTGTGGGTGTGTGTGTGCGTGTGTGCGTGTGTGTGTGTGTGTGTGTGTGTGTCTATGTGTCTGTGTGTGTGTAGCGCTATGAGTTGCTTTCCTGCGAGATTAAGCGCTAAACAAGTACTATTCATTATTATTATTATTGTTTGAGGTACCCTCTTTGGCAAGTGTGCTAGTCTGTAGTGATTTTTGTTGTCCTGAAAAAGCGTGATTTTCGTGATTTTTGGCTCACTTGTGTAACAAAGTGAGTCTATGTAATAACCCTCCGTCGTCTGTCTGTGTGTCTGTCTGTCTGTCTGTCTGTCTGTGTGTCCGCAGTAAACCTTAACACTGGCATTTTCTCAGAAACTATGAGCAGCAGAGGCACCAAACTTGGCAAGCTGATAGACAGCCATAAGACCTTTCAAAGCATATCATAGTGATTGACCTTGACCCAAGGTCAAGGTCACTAAAGCTGTCTGTATGGAAATTTTACATTGGCATTTCTCAGAATCTAGAAAAGCCAGAGACATCAAACTTTGCAAGATGATAGACATTGACAACACCTTTACTAACATACCTGTAATCAGTTACTTTGAATCAAGGTCAAGGCCATGCAAGCTGTTTTGCGGAAAACCTTCCAAAACCTTAACATTGGCATTTTCTCAGAAACAATGAACAGCAGAGGCACCAAACTTGGCAAGCTGATAGACAGCCATAAGACCTTTCAAAACATACCATAATGACTGACCTTGACCTAAGGTCAGGGTCACTAAAGCTGTCTGTTTGGAAATTTTACATTGGCATTTTCTCAGAATCTAGAAAAGCCAGAGACATCAAACTTTGCATGATGATAGACATTGACAACACATTTACTGACATACCTGTATTAAGTGACTTTGAATCAAGGTCAAGGCCATACAAGCTGTTTTGCGGAAAACCTTCCAAAACCTTAACATTGGCATTTTCTCAGAAACAATAAACAGCAGAAGCACCAAACCTAGCTTGCTGATAAACAGCAGCAAGACCTTTCAAGACTTACCATTTTGAATGACCTTGACTCAAGGTCAAGGTCGTCAAAGCTGTGTAATTGGAAATTTAAAATTGCCATTTTCTCAGAATGTAGTGGTACCAGAGGCATCACACTTTGCATGGCATGATAGACATTGACAAAACCTGTACTGGCATAACCTGTACTGGCATACTTGTATTCAATTTCCTTGGGTCAAGGTCAAGGCCATTCAAGATGTTTTGTGGAGACTTTAACGTTAGCATTTCCTTGGAAACAACAAACAGCAGCAAGGCACAATGATAAGCAGCAAAGAGACCTATGCAGACATACCCATTTGAGTGACCTTGACTCAAGGTCAAGGTCATTACAGCTGTCTGTTGTGAAATTTTTCATTACCATTTGTACAGAAACTACAAAAATTAGAGTTATCAAATTTGGCATAATGATAGTCACTGATAAGCTCTTCACTTACAGATCTCATTTGAATGACCTTGACCCAAGGTCAAGGTCATAGAAGCTGTCCTGTGAAAACTGTTATGTTGCCATTTGCCGTTTTCTTAGGAACTATGAACACAAGACAC